>JAYMTH010003212.1:0-11240 GCA_036897465.1 Pelargonium australe | reverse complement strand
TGTGTGTATATATATATTAATAAGATGTTATTACCCGTACGATATTTTAGCTAGTATGAATGAAAAGTCAAGACTCAATGGCTTTTATTGGACCATACTGGTTGTGATATGGAGTCCACAATTGTATATATCATTTGTTGTCTTTTATTGGATCATATTAAGCTAATGTCTTCTCCATCTAGAAATTTTGATACTGACCTTGGCCCCATTGATTTGAGTGCCAATAATTGGATAGTTTGATTCTACAATGGCTACAAAACAAATGCTATAAACCTATTTTCATTCTTTCCAACAAGATATGAACACATATATTCTAATGAGATGACTTTAGTTCTCACGCTCTTTTTATTTTTTATTTTTTATCCACAATGGTCTGCATCTATTTGAAGTGCGTCAGACTTGATCACATGCTATTGTGAATTTTGCTCCACAACCTAACTAAACGACTTACTGATCGAAAACACATTTTCTTCCAACCATGAATGTTGCCCTCCACCCCAACACTAGCCCTTAAACTCTCCCCATTATGCTTTGATCCGTCTCAACTAGACAAGTTCCCCATCTATATATTAGCTTGAGGCAGCTCCATGGAGTCGAGTTCTTTGTTCAATCGTTGACACTCCACCACTTACTACCCTATTTCCAGCACAAAATTGGTTTGGAATTTCAGTCAACCACTCTGAGTTACGGTCAAGATGGATAAATTGACCCCGCCGTATTAGTCATCATTTGTTGTATGAGGGTTTTTTTACAAAATCCTCAAAAAAGTTATCCCGAAACTTAAAACACTATCACATACATTTGTCAACATCACACGAATTCGTTAACATAAATAGGGATTGAATGTTTGATTCATTATTCTTGCATTTACCTTTTCAAGCTACCTTCTTCCAATATGTCATTAAGCTGTGGCCCTTTATAATAATACTCTTACCAACATTTTCGGTTCGCAACTGATTTTCCACCTGACACCAATAATTTGTTTAACTGTTATGTAAAAAAAACAAACAAACTTATATAGGTTTCATAAGTACAACAAAATCAAATAATATACCCTACAATTACAGCTCGGATCGATCCTGAGCGCCGTAATGACAGCTCGGATCCGCCATTGACACGCAGAGGCAAATACGCAAGCTTGCACACGACGGCTCAGCGCAGGCACGTGCAGGCTCATGCCTACACACGCTCACATCTTCACCTCTGCCTCTGTACCCGTCGGAGCCCCATGATCTGGCCACCCACCCACCCTCTCTGACTCTGTCTTGTCATTATCTCCAAGTCTCTTGCCCTATAAATTCATATATTTTCTCTGTTTAGTTCGTTATCGGCGATAAAGGAGGAACATTTATTGATATAACGACGAGCTGAAGAAGAAGAAGAAGAAGAAGAAGAAGAAGAAGAAGAAAAGTGATGGGGTTGAAGACAGGACTGAGGGAGCTAAGGCCTCTGATTCACCTACTTATTCCACTCTCTGTTCACTGGATTGCGGAGGAGATGACCGTTTCGGTTCTTGTTGATGTCACTGCCGGTGCTCTCTGTCCTGGCCAGTCTACTTGCTCAGAAGCCATTTATGTTGCTGGAATTCAGCAAACCGTATGTTCATTTCTTCACACATTTCTATTGCTTATTCTATCTCTCGTTTTTTTCTTTGTTTGGTTAATGGGAAAATTGAGAAAGTTCAGGGAAATTAGAGCTTTTGAATCGTCCTCTACTAACCCATTTGGATGAGAAGAAATGGGTGATTGGAAATTTTGAGTTTTGAGATCATTTTATCATTTGGGTGTTGGGAAACGTAGGTACCCACTTGAGTTTGGTTAGAGAATTTGGCTTGAGTTAGCTGAGTTCATCATTTTCTGGAATTCTGGGCACCTAGGAGATCAAAGAATTTGTTCTTTCTTGTTCGGTGTTCTAGGCAAAAAATGATTGATAAAAAGCTCAGTTCTGCTAAGTCAAAAGTTGGATAAGGGATATGCTGAGTTCTGGGGAAAGAATCAAAAAGGAAAATTCAACTTTTCTTTACTTCATCGTCACGGAAACTAAATGATTCTGCATATTTTGCTTCAAAATTCTTACTCCATACCCTCTAAACAGATTGAACTAAAGATACTAAAATGATAAATTCTTTATTTTCTTGCTGCCAGCCTTTTGGTTAGGTTTTAATTTTGTTATGGAGTTCTTTACTTTCTTCCCTCTCTTATGTTCCTGCATAACAAATGTGCTTGCATGTTTGTCATCATCAGTTTGGATTGGAAAACAATACAATTATTTTTTTAATGCTAATCTGGACCCCTTTTTTTTTGCCAATAATTGTTTATAAACTCTAATTTTAGCTGTTTCTGCCTAAAACAAGTATGACTGGATTTTAAATTTCACTTCAAAGTATCTTGTTATAAAATAACAATTTTAGTACCGAGTCCTTTTGGAAGCTAATGATGAAATGTCTAGTGGATCTCCACTGAGATAGTGCTAGATTTCCCAATATTATAACATTGATTGATGACCTCATGAATAATGGATGGATTGGATCTTAAACTTTATCGTTGTCGTAGATATATATTATATGTTCTACAAGCTTCTGACACTTGGGAAACAACATATTAACTTGTCTACTTCTGCAGAAATAAGTAACCATATCTTCAAAGCTTAAGCATATTATATTTAAATTGTGGGGTGCCTATTAACATTCCAAAACAATTGCAATTAAAGAAGAAAAAAAACAATTTTGGTTTTGTCAGTTCTTTTAATCAGATTTTTTTTTTTCATGTGCATTAACAAAGCACACCGCCTTTGTTCTTGTCTTGTGACAATGAGCTCCAGCGACTAACATTATCTTTCTTAGTCATTCATTTTGGCATGGTTGATATTCCAAATCAGATTCTTGGAATTGTATATCAGAGTTAGTTTAATGTCAAATGAGCATAGCATAGTTACTTGCAAGCAATGAATATGCTTTTCAAGTGCAAGTGTGGGTCCTGTAGGTGCCTTATTTGTGGTTAAGTGACTTTCTTCATTAGTTCCTTTCAGCCCATTAAGGTTGTAGTTCATATCTGTTGTCTAGTTGCTTGATTTTTTTCATTTAGCGAATATTACTTTCATTTTTATGTTAGTGGTCCTGTGATAGTTGAAATGTGGGGCTGGGAGCAATGAGTGCATGAATATGGCCAAGCTTGCTCTGTAGCCCACACCTTCCACATCCTTCTCTTATCAGCTAAGGAAAAAAAGGGTGTCCTAGGTCCCCACCTTTTTCCCTCTCTTTTCTTCTCATAGGCCAATTCCTATTTACACGTCCTTCAAATGGTTAGCTTGTGATCTAGACAGATGCTATATAGTGTCAAAATACTAAATGCTCACGTAGTCATTTAATTAGCTGTTCTGTTGGATTGACATGTATGGTTGCATGCTATCTTGGCGTTGTAAATATTTAAAGTATATATATCCTTAAGGAGTACTTGGGGAGGACAAGTGCAAGTGCCATGTTAGCATTGAGTTGTAACATCATTAACACGAGGAAAGGAATTCAACAATTCTAAGGAGATTCGTGAAATCAATTAGTTTCTTGGCACATTTTGAACACAGTAAATACAAGTGCCTGTAAGGTTTCCTTAAGTAGTGGATCTGGAAGAATTTGTGAAGTGTGCATAATGAGGTAGTGGGACAAGATTTGTTTGTTAATGTTTGTGTCTAAGATATGGAAGATTAAAGATATCTCCACAACTTTGGGCAAAATGACATCTAGAACTAATATTGATGATAGACTGTGATTCTGGTTTTATCTGATGTGTTTTTGTTTGCTTTCCTAAGTGAAGGATTAAGAACCTTTTTGCTTTCATTTTTTATTATTATTTGTAGGTTGTTGGGATTTTCAAGATGGTAGTACTTCCAATTTTGGGTCAGCTTGCAGACGAGTATGGGCGTAAGCCTTTGCTAATGCTTACTGTGTCCACAACCATTGTCCCTTTTGGTATGTTTTATACATTTTTTCGGTAGTCAAATATATGCAAGTAGTTGCTCCTATAAATTTTCCTTCATGTGCATGCATATGCTCACAATGGATCAAAGCCGAATCTCTCTTACATAACATATTAAGTAATTGATGGGTCCTTTAATAGCTCTTATATATCCTAAACTGAATTCTGAAACAAGTGTTTCATGTGACATTTATCATCTACTTAATCTCATTCGTAGTAACTAAAAAAGTTTGGAATTGAATGACAAATTAATGAAATTAGACAAAACATTCTATGCAGTATATTGCAATTACAAATATTAAGAAACAAAATTAAGGAAAAAAATAAAACACAGAAATTATGTGCTCGTGTTCTTATCTATTTTTTCTGCTTGATCATTTTCTTGTAATGTTGACATTTTCTGCTAAAGTTCATGATTCAATCAAAGACGATGCTGTGCTGTGAACTTACTCTTTCTTTTTCTGTGTGTTTCAGCTTTACTTGCCTGGAACCAGTCTAGGGAAGCTGTGTATGCCTACTATGTACTTCGCACAATTTCATATATCATCAGCCAAGGCAGTATCTTCTGCATTGCAGTTGCTTATGCGGTAAGAGCTATTCCTTGATCAGTACTAAATGTAAATGATAGATAGGGAATATTAGGATTCACCACGATTTCCTCAATTTTGTTAGGCAGATTTTATCTCAGAGAGTAAGAGGGCTGCAGCATTCAGTTGGATTACGGGTCTCTTTTCTGCCTCACATGTATTAGGGAATATACTGGCACGCTTTCTTCCAGAGAAGTACATTTTTGATGTAAGCTTGTGCTGTAACTTTTTCGTTTGCTCTTTAGTTGTTTCTGATATCTTTTGTGTCCTGTTACCATTCCACTGATTAAACATTCCCTTTCTTCCTTCTAAGGTATCAATTGCTCTCTTGATCTTTTGTCCGCTTTATATGAAATTCTTCATGGCCGAGACAGTTGAACTGCCCCCAAGACAGGACCAAAGTTCAGGTTGCCTGACTAAGACACTTAATGTTGTTACTAAAAGATGGAAATCAATGAAAGATGCCGCAACAGTAGTTATTTGCAGGTACTTTTAACGTAAAATCTGTAAATTAAAAGTGACCCGGTTCTTCTTTCTTACAGTAATAGTCTAGCTAAAGATCCACATTCTATGTTTCAGTCCAACACTCAGGGGCATTGCTGTTGTTTCCTTCTTCTATGAATTGGGGATGTCTGGAATCAGCACTGTCTTACTGGTATGCTCCTAATCGATTCAATAAAAATATGTTTTGGTCCAGTATACCACTATTAATAGGTCATCCACATGATCAACAGTTTTGTACTGATGATGTTTGAATTGACATTCTTGTGATTACTTGTGCAGTACTATCTGAAGGCAGCTTTTGGTTTTGACAAGAATCAATTTTCAGAAATTCTAATGATGGTGGGAATTGGTTCTATTGTTTCTCAGGTATGCCTTTGGAGTTGAGCTTATTCTTACAGTTATTGACTTGAATAGTTCTATCAAACCTTAATTGGAATTTGTTTGTGTTTTGTTGTTCACATGTTATGCACTGGAAATTTTCTTGTCCACATGTCTTTTGGTTGCTTGCGTTTAAATGGTTGCGCAAAATGAATGTATAGAGAGTTAAATTCTTAGTCATTTCTCGTATTCTGATTCTTTTATTTCATGTGACGAATCTTTATCATTTGTTCAAATTTCAAAGAGAAATAACCCATAAGAGTAGAAATAGAGGTTGCTGCCTTGTAACCTTGAGGTCACAGGTTTGATTGAGAGAACCAGCCATTTTGTAACAGCACAGGGAAGGTTTCATATATAAGAAAACCTCCCTAAATCTTATGGTGGTGAGATCCTTGTGCACTGGGTTTCCCTTAAAAAAGTGGTGAAAAACTAAGGAAGAATAGGGAATTAGTGACAATTAAACAACCTTTTGTTTTGCAACTTAAGATAAAGAAATTTTTCTGTACTGTTCTTGGTCTTATTTGGTTCCATCTTTTCCACATCAACTACTCATAAGCAATACCACTAGCAGGTAAATATTTCCTGAATCCTACATTCTGTTTGTCTCATATATTGTTCATGTTCAGTTTGAAATTAATTTCCGATTTACCTAAGCAACTCTTTTGCCCTATATTGTAGATTCTGGTGCTTCCTCTAATAAATCCATTGGTTGGGGAGAAGGCGATACTGTGTGTAGCCTTACTCGCATCTATAGCTTATGTGAGTAACATTTCCTCTTCATAACTCATTTCAGAACCTCCCCACACATCCATAAAAGTATAAGCTGATATGCTCGTTCCTCTGCAGGCATTGCTGTATGGCTTGGCATGGGCATCTTGGGTATGTTCTTGAATGTGATTGTAGCTAATTGATGTTAGATTAGTAGACATAGCTTTGCAATCAATATATTGAAATATCCCTTTGTTACTTCTAGTATTGCTATTTTACTGCATGAAGTGATCAAAACTTTATTTGAAATTAGCCTTAATAATGAGAAATCATGACCTCGACTCAGGTACCATACTTAAGCGCCTCATTTGGAGTCATCTATATCCTCGTAAAACCTTCAGTAAGTTTTGCCTCTGATGGATCACTTCTTTCTCTCTTCGCATATATCTGAAACGATGAAAATGGTTATACTGATAACTAGTTTTGACCCGTCTTTCCCTTCTCATTTGTTTTCTTGATACGCAGACTTATGCTATTATTTCAAAAGCATCGAGCTCAACCAACCAGGTTTGTAAATCTTTCTTATGCCATCATATTTGCTCTAGGTTTCCTTTGGAGTCTCGTGTGTGTGGGGACTACAAATGGTTTCTTGAGCTACAAGTTCAGGTGTTCATTTCATTATTGCAGGGAAAAGCGCAAGGATTCATTGCTGGCGTGCAGTCAATCGCAAGTTTATTATCCCCAATTGCAATGAGTCCATTAACTTGTGAGTTGGACTATTTCATCTCTTTTCAATCTGAATATATCACCAGAAAGTCGCTGTTTGCTGAGTCTGGATCTTAATTATGTCGTTTCAGCATTGTTCTTGTCTAGTGATGCTCCCTTCAAGTGCAAAGGATTCAGCATAGTATGTGCGTCTATATGCATGGTAATTAATATATCTTTTCAGAAACTGTCTTCTTTTCCACCCTCATAAGTCACGGGATTCTTATATTACTTACGAGAACAATCTTGATTTCCTCTTCCTCAGGTTGTTGCTTTATGTTATGCTTGCCTGCTGAGACCCGAAGACAAAACTAATAACGACGAGGAAAATGACATAGAAAACTTGGAAGAGACGCTTCTGTGTAATAATAACCAATGATTGAATCAAGTAGTAGGAATAGAGCAGAGAAAGTATATATAGTATGGGTTGTTTTCGGTGGATGATCATAGTTGAGCAGTGTATATATATCCTTGGAGGACCCAGCAATATTAAGCTTGTTGTTGCTGCAAAATATCATGTATACGCTGACTTACTCTATTCATTCAATTCCCTAGTTATAAAATTTGCTCCATTCTTGAAATTTTCACCTCCCTATTCCGTTGAGTAGGATTCCATAATGGGTTTACATGGTTGGAAACCTCTCTCTATATCGACCTTCCCTGATTTGAGATCAAAGATATCCTTTGACTAGCTTCTTCGATTTCTCGATAAAGAACAAGATGACCAACAGTAGTTCGAATGTATATACAACCCTTTTCTTTTTTTACACTTCTTACTATTAGAAAGTGTCCATAAATCTCATGATGGGTACCCAAATGTTTTTTTTCCTCCATGCTGCTTATATTATGGTCGCTGCTGCTAACAGTTTCTTTTTCTTCTTTTGTGTGTTGATAAATCACCTTAAGTCATGTCCGTTTGTGTCACCAATCGTTTTCCTTTACAAAACAATGATGTGTTAAGTGGAAACCAGTGCGCCGTACTGTCTCAGCTATGAAGTCATTGGTTTATATATATCACTACGTTTTAGTGGTTTGTGCCTTGGGCACAAGTTCCATTCTAATTTGATTATTTTTGTATCTCTGTCCTCCTAACGGCCAACTTCTGGTCGGAGCTCCATGTTGTGGCCACCAACCAGTCATTTTTTTTCATCGTCCACCTTCCCTACCAGTCTTTTCCTTTCCACAGAATATCCAATTTCTTGCTCTATAAATGCTTTCATTCTTCTGTTATCTACGTATTCGGCGCCAAAGAAGAAAACTTTACTGAGAAAATGACGAGCTGAGGAAGAAGAAGAAAAAATGGGATTGTATACACGACTGAAGGAGGTGAGACCTCTGATTCACCTGCTTTTTCCACTCTGTGTGCATTGGATTGCGAACGAGATGACCGTTTCGGTTCTCGTTGATGTCACTGCTGATGCTCTCTGTCCTGGACACTCTACTTGCTCCCAGGCCATTTATGTTGCTGGTATTCAGCAAACTGTATGTTCATTTTTTCTCAGTTTATTTCACTGTTTTCTATTTGTTTCTTTGTTTGGATGATGGGAAATTTCAGGGAAAGTTGAGTTTTTGAACTGCCCTATTGCTAACCCATTTGGTAAATTTAGACTTTTGAGATTATTTTGCTATATGGGTATTGGGAAATGAAGATACCATTTCTTCTTCTTCTTCTCACTATTTTTTTCCATGTTAATTTAGCTCTGCCCTTACCCTTTTAGTTTCTCATAACTAAATTTTTATCACATTTCTTCATGGGATCAAAAAATTCCATCTGACCAAACCATCTTAAACAAATTTTTCACATCTTATTTTCAACTTTAGGGGAATTCTTTTATCACAAAGATTTCCTATCAGCTTAAACTTATGGATCGGAGTCAAATTTTAACATGATATTAGAGTTAAGAGTCCAAAATTTTTAAATATTGTGATTCTGATTTTCTTTGATGTATTATTGTTTTCTTTTACATGAAGCCTTAGATACTTTTTTTTGCAGGTTGTTGGGATTTTCAAGATGGTCGCACTTCCAATTTTGGGTCAGCTTGCGGATGAGTATGGGCGTAAACCTTTATTACTGCTCACTGTATCCACAGCCATAATCCCTTTCGGTATGTTTTATAAACCCTTTTGGTATTCAAAAATACACAAGTAATTGCTCTATGAAAATTTTCATCATGTGCTTACAAAAAACAGAGAAATTCTTTTATACATTTTTCATTTGTTCTATTTCTTGTTCGTATAGACATTTGTTTTTGCAGAAAGATGATGCTCATGCTGTGAAAATACTCTTTCTTTTGGTGTGCTATTTCAGCTTTACTTGCCTGGAACCAGTCTAGGGAAGCTGTGTATGTGTATTATGTTCTTCGTGGAATTTCAAACATCATAAGCCAGGGGAGTGTCTTATTCATTGCAGTTGCTTACGCGGTCAGAGCTATTCCTTGACCGGCACTAAATGTAAATGATGGATTGTGAGCATTATGATTCACCACAATTTTCTCAATTTTGATAGGCCGATTTTGTAGCGGAGAGTAAGAGGGCTGCAACCTTTAGTTGGATGACGGGTCTCTTATCTGCCTCGAAGGTATTGGGAAATGTACTGGCACTCTTTCTCCCCGAGAAGTACATCTTTGATGTAAGTTGGCAGTGTAACTTCATCATTTGCTCGTTTAGTCGTCACTGATATCTTTTGTGTCCTGTTACCCTTCCACTGATGAAAGTTCTCCCCCTCTTCTTTAAGGTTTCAGTTGCTCTCTTGATCTTTTGTCCAATTTATATGCAATTCTTCTTGGTCGAGACAGTTGAATCGCCCCCAAGGCAGGACCAGGATTCGGGTTGCTTGGCTAAGACACTTAATGTTGTCACTAAAAGATGGAAATCAATGAAAGATGCCGCAACAGTAGTTCTTAGCAGGTACCTTTACATACTTTCTGTATACTCAAAATGACCCGGTTATTATCTCTTACGGTGATAGTCTAGCTAAAGATCCACATTTTTATGTCTCAGTCAAACACTCAGGAGCATTTCCGTTGTTTCCTTCTTCTATGAATTGGGAATGTCTGGAATCAGTACTTTCTTACTGGTATGCTCCTAATCGATTTAATAATAGGCCATCGATATGGGCCATATCATATAGCCAACACTTTTGAACTGAGGATGTTTATTACTTGTGCAGTACTATTTGAAGGCAGCTTTTGGTTTTGACAAGAATCAGTTTTCAGAGATTTTAATGATGGTGGAAATAGGCTCTATTTTTTCTCAGGTACGCGTTTTTGCTTGAGCTTATCATTATTGGCTTGAAAAGTAGTATCAAACATTTCACCGGCACTTGTTAATCTTTTGTTGTTGACATGCTATGAACTTGTTTATATTCTAAGCCCTCTTTTTTTGGTTAATCATATTCTAAGTCCAACATTTCATTAGTAGACAGTAGTGAGTCCTATTTGGTTCCATGTTTTCCACATCAATTACACACACCATTAGTGGGCAAATATGATGCAAATCATAGGTTCTGTTGAGCTCATATATTTGTTCATGTTCATGTTCATGTTCATTTTCAAATTTCTGATTGTCCGATATTGTACATTAAATCCTAATCAATTCGCCGCCTTCTTATGTTCTAATCTCATTGCTGTTTGCATTTTAGATGTTGCTTCTTCCTCTAATAAACCCATTGGTTGGAGAGAAGGTGATACTCTGTGTAGGCCTACTTGCATCTATAGCTTATGTGAGTAACATTTCCTCTCCATAACTCATTTCAGAACACCCCAACCATTTAAAAAAAAAAATATGTTTGTTTCTTTACAGGCTTTGTTGTATGGCTTTGCATGGGCATCTTGGGTATGCACTTCAATATTATTGTAGCTATTTTGATGTTAGATTAGTAGACATAGCTTTGCAATCAATATTTTGAGAAATGCCTTTGCTACTTTGAGTCTTTTGCTAATTTCAATTCAGGTACCATACTTAAGTGCCTCATTTGGAGTCATCTATGTCCTAGTGACACCTTCGGTAAGTCCTGCCTCCCATGAATCTGTTTGTCGTGTTGTTCACATATCTGAAATGATGAAAACGATTTCTTGATATGCAGACTTATGCTATCATTTCAAAAGCATCGAGCTCGAACAATCAGGTCTGCAAATCTTTCTTATATCCTTGTGTTGGTTCGGGTTTGTTTTGTAAAACTTGCAACTTCATTTCATGATCTCATCACAGGGAAAAGCACAAGGATTCATTGCAGGTGTGCAGTCAATAGCAAGTCTGCTATCCCCAATTGCAATGAGTCCATTAACTTGTGAGAGTTTGACTAATGTATCTCTTTTCAATTCTTAAT
>JAYMTH010003211.1:0-11242 GCA_036897465.1 Pelargonium australe | reverse complement strand
AAAAAAAAAAAAAAGCTTTCTTCTTTGTGGTTATGGTTCTAAAAGAGAGTTGTATGGGATCTGAGCTGAGCTCTCCAACAAGCCAACTCACTCCTCTTCTGTCCACACACCACTCTACTCTACTCTTTATATAATATAACACTACTTAATATCTTTTATACATTAATATATACGAGTTCCCGTCGCATGAGTAATAAAAATATATATAGAGATGTATATACTTTTGATTTGATTAGAGCTACTATGTGTAGTGTCTGAATTTGTCTTCACTTTATCGGTTCGTTACAAATCACTTTTACGTAACGATACAAAAAATGTCAAATGTAAAACGTGAAAGGTGAATAAATACTAAATTAAAACACTAATTGAAAGTAAAAGTTATCATCTTAAGTGTCAACAATTATACTATATTCACATGAATTTTAAAAATTAGAGTAGAAAAATGTATGATAATTGGAGTCCCAAATTCCCAATTAAAGGAATTGATGTTATGAACAACACAAAGGAACACATAATTAGTAAGTGAGGCCCCAATTATATATTTATATATCTTACAATTGAAGCATCACTCACACTGTCACACACATATATCTATGACATCTGCTCCCTCTCTGTTCTCTCTATTGGATCTTTCAACATAAAACCTATCCTCCACCTTTATTCATGTTTGTTTAGGTCAGCTTTAATTACTCATTATCTCTATCCATATAACATAACATAACATAAGCAAGCCACATGACATGGATGATTTCACTAATTTAATTGCTACTAACTTATTATGATATTCACCATTTTTGTACTTTCTACCATAATTATCACTCACTTTAATCAAAATATATAATTAGCTATTTATCATATCTTGTCTAACAGTATATGCTCGTATTTAGTTGCATACTCGTATGTTAAAAAATGAATGAGCACATTTCATTTAGTTTTCACTCTTAAATTAGAAGTTTTTTTTTTTTTTTTAATAAGCAACGGCCTAAAGATGTATATATACAAGTAACCAATAGTGTTCAGGAAAGAGACTATCTCTCTTAACCCTACCCTAGAATTTTTGGCACCTTACCGCACCAAAATTGTCTCTTACATCACCACCACCAAGGATGTGTTGAGTGGAAATTGATCCTGAGACCTCCTCTCACTCACACAGTTGGATTAACCAACCGTGCCACCCTTAGTGGTTAAAATTAAAAGTTGAATTAACTTCATAATTTTAAGAATTATTTAAACTCAGTCGCTCGAATCATACATGTGTTAAGAGAGTTGTTTGATCGTTACCATATTGAATATCAACACTAGTCGAACGACTTAAATTATGTTATATATAAAAACCAGAAGAAGAAAAAAAATAAAAAAAATAAAATAAAAAGTTCCTTTAAGGAAGCAGCTGAGGTGGGAGCATTTATGCATCTAATCCTGCGAAGGGGTCAGTTCAGTAGAGCGGAGGTTGGGGGACATGTGCATGTCACGTGTGCAACCGAACCGCTGCAAATGGCACGTGCGGTACATCCGCCGTATCTTTTTTTTTAAATGTATATTTATTTATTAAATAATTTTATGTCTTATTTTATCATCTCACGTGCGAATCTATTTGGGTCCACTCCACTCCACCTATTCTTTTCCTCTTCATTTTCTCGTGTCTTTTCATTTCTAAGTACACCCAATTTGGTTGTTGATATTTTTGGTTTGATTGGGTCATAGCTATTTTAGAGTGATCTTATTTATCACTTATTTTTTTCCTATTATTTGCAGCTCTTTTAAGGATACAAATAATTAATATTTTATTATTTTAACTTGGACGATAATAAAGACAAGTATCAAAACAAGATCGGAGACCTAACTAACTCGTGGGTCACTCAGTTCACAGATCAACTCGAAAAAAGAAAATCGACGTGAGCCACGATTACTAAAACATTATGAATAATAAAACCAAATGCACTAGATTTCTCCTTATCAGTTTGAATAATTAAGTTGAAGACACTGAAATCTTCTCATCCAGCATGATGAAGAGCACAAACAATAGCAACAATTGCACTTGAAGTTTAAGCTGGTCACGTGAAGTGCTTTGTCAACTGTCTCTCGTTACCATCATGTATGACATCTGATCTTACAACAAACTCGAAGACTAGTCTAATAACTCTGATCAAATCACCACCTTCTGAGCCGGTTTTTTCTTCTCTACAATTGCCTCCTGTTGTCCTACGCACACACCAACCAAAAAATCTACCACAAATCTACGCCGTCACTATGCAAATCCTAACAAAACTTTAACTTGCTATCAGAACGAAAAAGACCATAATTTGCTATATGCAAATCCAATAGATTGTCGCCGCTTTAAAATCAAGAGCAGCCGCAACCGAACAAAAATTCTATCCGATCGACTCTCACAACGACATAGAGTTGTAATTTGGAAGTAATTTGCAACTCTTAATATCACTAATGTCATGAGTTTCTTAAATATCATTTTAATATCAACATAATAGTTTTATGTTTACTTAGTTAACTAGTTGTTAATATTGTAATTAAACTTTATACCTTGCCAGTTACCACATTGAGCCAGCAAGAAGTGACCTCTATTGGCCTAACTCATGTCTCTTATGTATATATTTAACAAAGTTGGCTTTGCTTTCTACATCTTGAGGATCATGAGGACCACAAGTCGCTAGTGCATTCCCATATTTCTATATTTCGGTCCCTCTTTGACATTATTAGGGTTTCTCATTTAATTTAATAAGTAGAAAACTTAATTATCAATAACCTAAAGACATGTATGATTTATAATGATGCACATTTGTGGTTGGTGGAGTGCACTACTAATTGTTGTCTGTCTTGTTTCTTAACTTGTCTTGATGCCTAAGTCTAACCACAAATTCGATTACGAAATGAGATGCCATGTTAATTAAGTACGAGCTGGCCGAGCTCTTAAATCACCAATCTCGCTCTTCTTAACTATTTTGCTGAATTTTGTTTTATTATTTGTCACGGCCGATAATTTTTTGTCAACAGTTGATAAGTAGATGACATTTCATTGATCTATTGGACAAGTCGTTCAGACAATGAAATTGAATGTAGATTTAGTAGGTAACATTATGGGAATACTTATCCATTAAGATAATAGTTAGTAGTTGCTTAAATTTAGAAGACAGTTTAGCATTTATGTTAGTTTGTATACCTGATTATCCTCGAATAGTATCCCTGAAATGACTGAATTGTAGAGTCGTAATATGTTGAAGTTAATGAGAATCATAGACCAAGATTTCCCCAGTTCATTAAGTTATCGTATCTTATAGAGCGTGCTATCAATGATCAACGATACTTGTCTCACGTACATTCATCATTCCTAATAGTGTGTGTGAGAGTTCATCAATATTTGCCACACATTATCAATCATTGTCTGACATTTGTTATCCAAACTGTGCGCATTCAATTCAACATTTGGTATCAGAGTTGTGCTCAACATTTTGGTTCAACTTCAACATTAGGTATTAGAGCCGCGCTCTTCGATTCGACATGGAATAGATACAATTTATTGGGTAAATTATATGAACGATCAAATTGAATGATTCAAGCATATAAATTTCTATAACCTAACTAATAAATTGGGAAATAAAAAAGAATTAGGTCCTCAACAATTGAAATTGGTTGGTTGTTGTGTAGTAATTTGAGCTCATGTGAAATGATAAATGAATATAAATTGTCAAAAATTGAATTGGGAAGCTTAGGATTCTAGGGAGGGTGGTGTGAAATTTAATGTTTATATTTTGTGAGATGTATTTTGTATTTTGCCAAAAAACTTATCCAAAAAGCACAAAGAAACATAGTTGGTTTTGGTGGTTTTCAGAATGGGTCACATGATATTAGATATTATTGTTAGATCAGACGGCCCTAATCTCACAAATATGGCGCCAACCAATTCCCGCGAAATTTTTATTTGGTGAAAAAATA
Source organism: Pelargonium australe (assembly GCA_036897465.1). Classification (NCBI taxonomy): domain Eukaryota; kingdom Viridiplantae; phylum Streptophyta; class Magnoliopsida; order Geraniales; family Geraniaceae; genus Pelargonium; species Pelargonium australe. The sequence continues at coordinate 7,294 of JAYMTH010003211.1, read as the reverse complement.
AAAATAAAATAAGATAATGAATGGTGATGGTTGAGAATTTAAAAAAGTTGACTTGGTATCAGATTTCCAATACTTTCTGACCTTTTCCCCAACTATATATATTTTCCATTTAAATCTACAATGCATGATTGTGCCATTCCCAATTTTTATTCATCACTTTCTTTCTCCACTCACAATTCTTCACATGTCTCATCATTCCTTAATGTTGTAGTGTGTGATCATTAGCTACTATTTTAGATCTAATTTGGGTGCTATAATTCTTAATTCAGATCTTAAACGAGTTTAGAGGTGATAATTCGGATTTTGAATCAGATTTGTTTTGATTCATGTTTATAATAAGTAATCAGATGCGAAAGAGTTTCAGACTAAATGAGAATATGTTTGTTCAGATTCCAGATTTATAGTGTAAAATGAAGAGATTTGTCATATACAATCAGATCAAATCCGTAATTTTACATAATAACCGACCTGATATGAAAATGGATCGGATTGAATTAGATCGACTTTAGGTGCAATTAGATTTTGAATTCTCGTTAGTTTGGATTCAACCGCTTAGAAACTAGATCCATAGTTGTTGAATTGAAATTATGTCTTAAAATGATATGGATGGCATGTTGGTTTGGGGTTGTACATATTGAACCAACAATCTTTTTTGATGTTATAATAACTAACCAGAACATTAGTATGAATCCATTGGTAATTGAGTTGTGTTTAACAATGATGATTTGTGAAACAAAGGTGTCAAAAAAAAAAAAATATATATCTAAAAAATAGAAAGGAGGAAATTTAAAAGTGGCAAGTGAAAATGTTCAAGTGCCCCATGTACAATGAAATATTAAAGATATAAATAATTGGGCCAAGGTTTTTGCTGACCATATATATAGGCTCCTGCCTTGGGCAAGGCCTTTGCATGAGCTCCAATTTTGAGAAAATCCAAACTCCTCAATGTAGGAATTTTATCATGCAATTTAGGAGTGTGTATCTTTTTTATCACAAAACAGATAATTTATTACTTCAAATTAGATTATAACAAAGAAGATATATAATTGAGAGTTAGAAAATCAAACCATCCAGACTAGCATGACAAAGAGACCGAAAATCTAGTTAACTCTTAGGTCACTCGATTCACATATCAAAACAAAAATATAAAATTAACATGAGCCACAATGACCAAAACATCATGAATATTCAAACCAAATGCACTGAAATCCTCTCATCCAACCTGATGAGCACGAACAACTGACAACAATTGCACTTGAAGTTCAAGCCGACCACGTGGACTGGTTTGCCAACCGCCCATCGCCGCCATCGTGTATGTCATCTGATTCGACAACAAACTCGAAAAGTGATTCGATGACTCTGATCAAATCACCACCTTCCAACCCACCTTCTCATTCTCTACAACCGCCTTCTGTTGTCCTGCATGCACCCTTACCGCGAATCTATGCTGCAACCCTACAAAACTTTGTTGTCAAAGCAAGAACTCGTTATCTTAAAAAGAGAGACTGCAATTTCTATCTGTTTTTTGCTATTCAAGAGATTATTAGTTTTTTTTTTTTTTGGGTAGGATTCTCTATCTTAGAGTTTTTAAAAAGTTAGTAGGAAGGGGGAAGTACAACACACATTAATATTGAAGAGCTCCCCTATATATGTTTAAAAGGAAATAAAGAAAAGTTCAATCAGTATCTTATCGGAAAAAGTCAAACGTTTTGGATTGTTGCCTTCGGAAATGTATGCTATTGGGTTTAACTGCTCTCACATAACGTCCCTAACTCGAAATTATGCGGTAACGGATCGGCTTCATGGTTGGACAAAAGTTTTGTGTGACTTGACGTTGGTTTCAATGATTGTGGGCGAATGTACCGTTTAATTAATCAAATGAACGTGCGGTTTTGTCTAGTTTTGCATAGTCTTGGAACTTGATTTGAGATGAAGAGCCCAATGGGCCTACCAATAGACTTTTGAAATGGGCATAACTAATTCATAATGGGCTCAAGCCCATAGTTCACATATCAGGACCCACATGGCATAATCAGGTGAATCAGGTAGCATCCAGATCTAAGCATCATCATGATCAATCAATGATCGACACAGAGCGTCATAGAAACGCGCAACACAATATAAGAGCACCACCATCTCCTCCTCCAAAAATGACCACTTCACTCAGAAGAGTAGCTTCGCCGATCGTCTCCTCCGCCGTCGTACGACGCCGTTTGCCGCTGGTCGGAGCGTTTTGCATGCTGACATTGGGCTTCTCCAACCTCTTCTGCTCCGCCTTCAAGACGGGCTGTGCTCAGACCTTCTCATTTGCCCCTCTCTTGCGGTACGCACTGCTTTTGCCGTTTCATTTTCTGTTTCTCTCGAATTTTCTCAGGAAACAGACGGTCGATTTCTGATTTTTGTATTTGGAAATTGGATTTAAGATCAAAGTTTGGTAGCCAAGGACACTCTAGAAGTTTCCACTCTGTCAGAATGGAAGCGAGCTCCACAACTGTGCCGAGTATTGCTGTGTACGTCACTGTCCCCAATAGAGAAGCAGGTCAGTAACTGTTGCGGTTTTTTGAATTTCAATTATATAGGGTTTATATACTAATTACAACAATTATCTTGATTATTGTTGCAATGAAGTCAAATTGCATGAACTCTATTGTAGATTGCAGAATTGATGCTAGTTCATAATGGCTAAATAGCGAAAACATTTCTGTAAATGTAGTGAATTTGCCTTACAGAGGATGTGCTATCGTGCTTAGGCATCTTAGGTATCTCTGTTATGCTATGTGATTTCGAGCTGATTTGATTATTTGGAGATTGACTAGGTAAAGTTTAGTACTCGAGTTGTCTCGTTAGGTTGCTTTTTATACCAAGTGGGTATCGACTATCAAGCAAGTTGATGTTCCTTGGAAGATACAAATGATAAGACTAGGTAGCAGTAGCGACCTTGTTCCTGAACATGTTGGCTGATGAATTGGATTATGCATACCTTTTTATGCTGAATAATAATTTTAGTGGATGATGACAATTGGAGTAAGAGCTTAGCATTATTTGATACCATTGCTGCACTGCTGTTTTTTACACCAACTAAAAATAATGGACTCTCTGTTCATCTCAATCTCTTAGCTAGCTTTCATTTGATCAAATTAATGAAACTGGATTATTTGATTATGGCATAAACAAAGCTCTAGGATGCATATGCTGCTTGAACTTGAGGGTTTTTACTAGTTAGAGCTATGGTCTTTCAACTATTTAAGAACTATAGACGGCCAGTCAAGTCATGGCTTCTGGTGTATTACTCCTTTTTCCCTGGTTCTATAACTGACTCAATTCTGATGTGCCTTTTTTATTGGACAAAAAAAGAAGAAGCAAGAAGGTTTGAAGTTCTACTCTTTTATTTTTAGCAATTTGCCATCCTTTTACAGGTAAAAAGTTAGCTGGAAGCATAGTCAAAGAAAAACTCGCAGCATGTGTAAACATAGTACCAGGTATGTGCTTTCTGCTCTACTGGTTCATGCCCTGAAATTTCATGAACTGTTATTTTGGCTCAAAAAGAAATTGTTCATATTGAATTTCCATCAAAAGTAAACTGCTATAGACTTCAAGTTCCTAAACCTTTCTGCCTGGTGATTCTGATGGCTTTCTTGTTCTTTTAAGATAGGGTCATTGTTAGGAATTATTTGCCCTTATTTCAACAGGTAGAAACTAGAAACTATGTATCACTTGTCGTATGATCATCAGAACAGCTTGAGTCACTTGGTTTAATGGGGGATTCTAAACGCTGTTAGAACCATTAATTAATCAAAACAATCTCTATAAGCTGTATATGGTTTAAGCTTATTGCTTATAACTAGAGTTCTCATTCATTATAATTTCTCTCTTTTTTCTTTCTATTTATTCCATCTATATTCCTAAAAATCAAAAGGTCTTCTTTTATTTTAATTTTTATATCTAATCTAAAGCTTGGTATATTAATGATTTTATGGATGCTTTCTTTTCTCTTTTTACAAACCGCTGCCGTCAAATAGGTTTCACCAATGTCATTATTGATGAAACACTTCTTTTGTAAACGCAGGCATTGAATCAGTGTATGAATGGAAGGGAGAGGTATATTCTTTTCCCAATAAATCAAGAATGTTTTGAGCTTAGATGATAGAAACCCATCAAGCCTTCTAAGTTCTAACTATGGCTGCATAATAAATAATTCTTGTTGTGTAAATCCTGTTATTGTGTATTTTAACAGCTTAGGATGAGCGATGTAAATTTGTTTTGGTGCATATTCAAGTTTCATGTTGTTGATTACAGATTCAAACAGACCCAGAGGAACTACTTATAATCAAGACTAGGGAATCACTCTTGGATGCTCTGACAGAACATGTCAAGGCAAATCATGAATACGAGTAAGCTCAAAATTTCATCCTCTACATTACTAATGAACTTGCCTTGGAAATTGGGGTTGAAACTTGAAACCCTGAACGTAATCAAGTTGTAATGAAGTGATGGAGACGTAACTAAAGTAATTGGTAAACACGTAGAGACTATGTGCATATACTTGGAATATTATCATTCCAAATATCACATTTGTTGGCAACCAAGCGTATTATTGTAGATAGAATGAGGTGGGATTACAAATCTCCTAATGGACCTGTATTGAGCTATGAATCTGATATTGTTGTTTCATATAACAAGGTACTAATGGATATGGCGAGTGAAAATGTTGAATCTCTATATTGCATACATTTTCTTTACGTAAGATCTTCGATCCCCTAATGGGTTTCCTGTCTTTACTCAGTGTACCAGAAGTGATCGCCTTGCCCATCACCGGTGGCAGTCTCCAGTACCTCGAGTGGATAAAAAACAGCACAAAGGACTGAGTTTACCAAGTTCTGCAACTAGTTTATAGCTAATTATGTCTTCCCTTTCGGGTTGTATATGTAGGTGTCCCAACAATATTCTATGTTATGTTCGTGACTTAAATCAATTTTATTGGATGGTCTTAGTATGCATAAATAATGTTCTTTTTTTTGTCTACCCTGAAGCACCAAAACCCTTCATTATGTCTGGCAAATCTGTTAGCAGTCTCATAACGAAATGCAGCAGATATAGATGGTAAATGAAATTACCATTTAAAATCATTTCACAACTCACAAAACAAGGTTTAGTCTGAATATTGTAACATCATGTTGTGGGCTGATGCCCAATTTTCAGAGTACACTTTATAATCAGCACAAACAATGACATTCAAAGCCCACCTCCTCCTCTAGGAGATATACATGATTGGTCCGTCCGTCCGTCCAGCTTTAATTTGCAGCGTCTTCTTCTATGGCTCGTCTAACTGGTCCTGCATGTCTGAAGTCCAAAGAGTGAGGTTGTCCCTCAGGAGTTGCATGATGAGAGTGCTGTCTTTGTATGATTCCTCTCCCAGAGTGTCTAACTCAGCAATGGCTTCCTCAAAAGCCTGCTCAACAAAGAATCCTCTAATTATGGGTATAGAACTAACATTGCTTTTAAATTAGAAACTTTGATGGAACGCCAGTTGTCATTTAAGATTAGACTTTAGAGACTTCATAAGAAAAAAGTCAATATGATGTATTCAAATTTCTAGATTGGCTTACAATTATACATTTCTTTGGTAAAATGTAACCCATGATTAACGTCCTCCAATTAATTTACTACAACATGCATTGAGTTGTGTTTTTAAAACAAACAAAAAAGGTTCCCTTAATTTTCAGATTTTTTGCACATAAATATGCATGTTTTGAAGGAAATAAAAAGTCATAATCATGTTACTCCCTAGAAGTTACATGGAACAAAAACAATTATCTCAATTGAGACATTTGAGCACAAACTTAGCAAATTTTGATGTATTGGTTGTACTATAAAAGAGTAAAACAGTGGAAATGAAAATCCCATTTCATCCATCTTCAGGGAGAATTAAATCGTACATGTGCAAGGGGATGAGAATGATGCAAATGAGGAGGTTCTAATCCAAACAGACAATCTCATTCTTAAACCAAAAATCCAAACACAAACAATACCTAATTTTCTTGGAGACAAACAGAACTAGAAACTCAACTACAAAGTTTTGCCTCTTGATAAAAAAAAATATACAAAAGCCATAGGTATTCACCAGATCCAAATTCCAATCACTTCCAGAGATTAAACAGATAATGGATAAAGGAGCAAGTATACATAACCAAGAAATTAATAACAGGGCTTTTGCCTCAGACTAACAAAACACAACACATACAAAGTTAAGGATGGGCTTAAGTATTCACCTACAATAATATAAACAGATTATTAATTTCTGACCATGTCATATCGTGACATGTAAATCGTCTACATGTATACCCCACTAAGAAACCTTCATTCCTATGTTTGAAAATATTTCAACAAGTGAAACTCTTAGCCTGTGCCATTCATAAAATAAATGCATGTTCTTTTGCCAACTCTTGCTCTATGATGGCAATAGACCCTGAAGATTAACTTGGGACTTTCTACTTCTTATAAATGCAATAAATAGTTCTGAACCCAAATCTACAGCTTCATTTTTAACTCTTCACGGCAACCATACCAAGGGATAATGTGGAGCAAAATGGCAGGCAACAAATTTGAGAAAAATGGAGGATGCACAGTACCTGTTTTGCCATGCTACAAGCCTTTTCAGATGAATTGAGGATCTCATAGTAGAACACAGAAAAATTGAGTGCCAGTCCCAACCTAATTGGATGAGTTGGAGCAAGATCCGCAATCGCAATATCCTTCAAGAAACAAAACATTAACAAGAACAGAATCAGAAAACAATCCGGACAACGACACAATCTCAGTAAAAACAAGAACCAAATTCAACTTCGGCAAAAGCAAAAACTCAAGGGAAATTTATAATGTTCATCTGTACCTGAGGTAACTTGCATACAACTAGAAATAGAAATCAAATTCAACTCTGGCAAAAAGCAAAAACTAATGGAAAAAATTTCAATCTTAATTTCTGTTAACCAGTACCTGAGATTACTTGCATACTACTAGCAATACAAATCATAGCAATAAACTCAAACATTCATTGTATTAATGTTTTTGTGATTTCTCACCAACCAAACAGGTGTTAAGACTAATTGACAGCATCAATTGCCAAACCACTAAAGTCAAAGTTCAGTCCCTCATCAGAACTGAAGCCTCGAACCTCAGATCTCTACGTATTCAGAAGTCAACACAACCAAATCAATACAAAATTACAGTTCCACCACAACAAAAAAGACGCCGAAATCCAAAAAAATGAAGACCTGATAAGCCGTGTAAGCTAGCA
>JAYMTH010003210.1:0-11243 GCA_036897465.1 Pelargonium australe | reverse complement strand
GTAAGAGACCACTTTGGTGCGGTAAAGTGCCAAAAGCCCTAGGCTAGGGTTAAGAGGCAAAATCTCTTTTATGAACACCAATGGTTCATTGTTCAAGCTTGTTTATATTCGTCTTCTAAAGATTCCTTAGGTCGTTGTAAGAAAGGATTTCGGCACATTTCTATATATATAAAAAAATACATATTATTTTCATAAAAGAACTTCAAAACATACACTCACCACAAATTTTCCCGAACCCATTCTATTGATATCCAAATTATACTGGGTTCTATTGATATCCAAATTATACTTCTTACATGTTTAGTAAGTATTTTTGCTAACGCTTAAGAGAGTGATGTTGTGTGTGATAGCGAATAAGTTGCGTGATAATGTTGTTGAGCTCCCTATATTTCAATATATAGATTATTTCGGTTTTTCTCCAATTAGATTCAATATAGATATCAAAGCTGATTTTGATTTGATACGAGCTTGTTTATATTGTTTACTCTTGTAGTCTCTGATCCATTCGCACATAGACGTGTCCACTGATGATGCACGCGTTGAATATAAATTAAAGTCATCTATAACGTCTATTACAATATTTTGAAACTCATCCATAACCCCTCAAAATTTGGAATTTTGGTGTAATGTTCCACTTGGGAAATTGCATGGATGTGAATCTTTCTTTGGTATATGAATGGGTGGTTTTGGTAAAAATATTATGGAATAGTGGGATGAGAACATTATGTTTTGAATTGTATTTTATGATCACATGTTCATGTGGTTTGTACTCAAACATGGCCCATAGTCCAAACTCCAAACTTCCACTTGCTTCAAGTATGGGCACACTTGTTTTGCTTATTTTCTTTGATATTTTCCCCAATAATCTTCTTGTTGAAATTTCAAAGATCTAGAAATAATCTTGAGCATAAACAATAGTTCCATCTTAAAATCCAGAAATAATTTGTATAAGCTAATATAGTGACGAGTTTGCTAGATTCAACATGTTGAACTTGAAACAAAAGTTACGGAGAAATTAGTGAATTTGAAGCTTCTAATGTATTCGATTAAAAATCGCATGTCCAAATATTTAAAAGTTATTTCGTTACTTTTTTTTTAATTTGTAATAAATAAAATAATCTAGTCATCAATGTGAACAATACTTTCTTGTGTGTGGAATCTCCAATAAGCATTACTATAATTCACCTTCAAATCCACGATCTGTTGAATATGCACTCATTAGTCCACACGTTTTCTTCGTAATCCACACATTTTCTACGTAAAACCCACAATTTGATCCACACATTTTGTGGGTATGATTTTGGGATAGAATTTTTTTATTAAAACCCATTTATATATGTTTTTTGTGGACACAATTTTTTTTAGTTTAAATATGGGACAATTATTTGTTTTATTTATTTAAAGAAACTCAAATCCTTAGCATATTGATATATGGTAGTAAGACTTTTTCTTTTTGGGCTTCTCTATAGTTGTAAGCCTTTTTCTTTATGGGCTTCTAAGCCCAACAACCAAATTGTATTCTCAATTCTCAGCCAAGTGTCCATAATATTTAGGCCTTTAGGCCCATAGTTCAGCCCATTACTAATCCATCATTGTGTCCTATTATGTGAAATGCATTTTATGAGGTAATGTATTTCTTTTTGAGATATTTTTATTTTGGTCACTCAACTACCCGTTTAATTTTGAATTGATACCTAATTCGGGTTGAGTTATTCATATTATTTTAAAATCGTCTGAAGTTATGCTATGTTCTTTTTCAAATTTGTCAAATTTATACTAGTACCGTCAAATTATGTTGACATAACAACATTTTTTTTCTGCAAACAAATTGTTGATGCAACATTTAAGTTAGCTAACGAGATGACATTTTTTTTATTACATAATACATATCATCGTGAAATAGAAGTGACAACTCGATTTTTTTAGAAAATCAATTTAATTTGGGTCGGTCTGAAAGAGCACATTTTGTGAGTTTTGTCAACTCAATCCGACTTAAATTTGTTCGAGTTTAATCATGCATCTCCAACATGCAAAAACGTAAACGTATATCGAATTTCAGACACATGCATGTATGTTCGGATTCAAATTTAAAACTCAATCTTCTAACTTTATATGGCCCGTGGTTTTGACTTTTGGAAGTCAAAATTTCCGTACGCCCGGCTCCATTGACTTGTTCGCCGGCGGCTTGCCATGTCATAGCTAGTCCACGCCTTTTGACCATTCATGACCTCTTAAATTACAAAACGTCGCCGTATTGTATATGACGTGTCAAAATCAGACAGATGTCACATAAATAGAACTGGTAGTACACAGTTTAAGGTACAATAAGAGATGAGTTTATCATTCCCAGTCCGTTTACCTAATTTTTCCGACCCCAACTACCTTTCAATTTTCCTGGAAAATTCCAACAACTTCATGTACATAAAACCCTAACCCCTCTCAGAAATTTTCTCGGCAACCAAACACAGCCCCAAGAAAAGCAAAAAAATGGAGAATTCGACCCAAGAGTCCCACCTCCGATCGGAAAATTCCATCACTTACGAATCTCCGTACCCTCTCTACGCCATGGCCGTCTCCTCCACCCCCTCTCGCTCCCTCCACCACCACAACCACCACCGCATCGCCGTCGGGAGCTTCATCGAAGACTACAACAACCGCGTCGACATCCTCTCCTTCGACACCGACACTCTCTCCGTCAAGCCCCTCCCTTCTCTCTCCTTCGAGCACCCCTACCCTCCGACGAAGCTCATGTTCCACCCCCACGCGCCGTCCACGCTCCGCACATCCTCCGACCTCCTCGCCTCATCCGGCGACTACCTCCGCCTCTGGGAGGTTCGCGACTCCTCGATCGAGCCGATCTCGGTGCTCAACAACAGCAAGACCAGCGAGTTCTGCGCGCCGCTGACCTCGTTCGATTGGAACGAGATTGAGCCGAAGCGGATCGGGACGTCGAGCATTGACACGACGTGCACTATTTGGGACATCGAGAAAGGCGTGGTGGAGACTCAATTGATCGCTCACGACAAGGAGGTCTACGACATTGCTTGGGGCGAGGCTAGGGTTTTCGCGTCGGTTTCGGCCGATGGATCGGTGAGGATTTTCGATTTGAGAGATAAGGAGCACTCGACGATCATCTACGAGAGCCCCCAGCCGGACACGCCTCTGCTCCGATTGGCTTGGAACAAGCAGGATTTGAGGTACATGGCAACAACTTTGATGGACAGCAATAAAGTTGTGATCTTGGATATCCGGTCACCGACAATGCCGGTGGCGGAGCTGGAGAGGCACCGAGCTAGTGTCAATGCGATTTCTTGGGCTCCACAGAGTTGCAGGCATATATGCTCTGCTGGGGATGATATGCAGGCTCTCATCTGGGAGCTTCCCACAGTTGCAGGGCCTAATGGGATTGATCCAATGTCGATGTATTCGGCTTCGTCGGAGATTAACCAGTTGCAGTGGTCAGCTGCTCAGCCTGACTGGATTGCCATTGCATTTTCTAACAAATTGCAGCTCTTGAAGGTTTGATATGTGAGAACATGTGTTAGGACTTAGGATTTGTTCGTTTTGTTACTCTTTGTATTGAAAGGTCTGCTATTGTTTTTTAGGTAGGTGTTATCTATGTATTTAGCTTGTAATAGGCGTGTTCTAACAAAAAAAATGCAGCCTTTGGTGATTTGGTATGTGAGAACATATGCTGAAGAGCACTATTTGTGAATCTCTATATTGAAACTTCTTTTTGTTCTTTGTCAGATTTTGTGACTGTTGCAGCTTTTGCTCCATTCCATTTCCGGTAATTGTTTAATCTTTCGGACACAGCTAATACTTTGATGATTGCATATACATTTGTGTCCATTGAGTTTATCAGAAGTAATTGCCATTGCATTTTCTAACAAATACAGCTTGTGTAGGTTTGATATGTGAGAACATCAGTTAGGACTTAGGACTTAGGATTTGTTTGTTTTGTTACACTTGGTATCGAAATGCCTGTTACTGTTTTTTTAGTTAGGTGTTATCGAATAGGCATGTTCTAACAGGATGAATTGGTATGTGAGAACATATGCTAAAGTGCACTGTTTGTGAATCTCTATATCGATACTTATCTTTGTGATTTGTTAGATTAAAGGACTTGCATCAGCTTTTTGCTGAGCACTAATGCTAGTAGCTCAATCCCTGTAAATAAAACAAATTGCTTTTGAGCAATTGTTTAATCCTTCAGATACAGCTAATACATTGATGATTGCATATACACTTGTGTTGGGAAAGTAATGAGAGTGTTCATCGGGTTTATCAAAAGTAATTTACATTGCATCTTCTAACAAAATGCGGCTTTTGTAGGTCTGATATGTGAGAACATGTGTTAGGACTTAGGATTTAATAGATTTGTTACTCATTTTATCGAAATGTCTGTTATTGTTTTTTGGGTAGGCGTTGTCTATGTATTTAGCTTGTATTAGGCGTGTTCTAACAAAGAAGCAGCCTTTGATGATTTGGCATGTGAGAACATATTCTAAAGTTCACTATTTGTGAATATCTGTATCAAAACTTCTCTTTGTCATTTGTTTCATTTCGTGCTTGCTTCAGCTTTCGGTACATTTTTTCCAATTGCTTAATCTTCTGGATACAGATTATACTTTGAGGATTGCATATATACTTGTGTTGTGCAGGTAATGAGAATCATATGTTCATTCGGTTTATCAGAGGTAATTGGCTTTGCATTTTCTAACAAAATGCAGCTTTTTGAAGGTTTGATACACAGGTTGTGAAGAGCAAGTAATGTTAATACATTGACTGATGGGTTTTGGAAAACTGGTAACTCTTTTGCTGCTCTTGGGTTGGAGAGCAACCACGAGGTCTGGATGCATGTCGAACTCTTCTCATGTTTCATAGAAGTTGGATAAGTGGATTGATATGGGTCATGGAACATGTCCCTTTTGCAGATGCAAGTTGGTGATGATGCAGGGTCGAGAAAATGATCGGAAATAGCGAGAATGTGAGAGAAAAGGTGGAGAAGATCCATGGCGTGCTGAGAGGACTAGATGGTTCTTTAAGGTTGTTTGTTTTCTTTTGTTGTGAAAAACAATGTTGCAGCAGAAAATGGAACAATGTGCTGATGATGAAGAAGAATGGCTTATGGAGAGGCCGGAGAATGGTTATGCGGAGATGATGGAGTGCGGGATATGCCTGAACGGGATGGAGAGGCCGGAGAACTTGCCCCGAGGTCGGGAGAATTTGTCATGGAACATGTCGATTGTGCAGGTGCACACTACATATAAGGTCTTTTAACTGCAGACTGAAGGCCCAAAACCGCCCGCCATAGCTTTCGAGTTTGTAGAGAATGAAAGAGCTTTGTTGCAAATTTCCAAACCTTTTATAGGGCTGCTGAGGAAGGACTGAGATAGAGTAATGTCCAAACCCTTGAGACAAGTGTGCAATGTGCAACAACTAATTCAACTATTTAGTGTTTAGTTTTGATATCTTACTTAGAGAACGGGACGGGCAAAAAAACGAACGTCTTTTTATTAGGTTATTGTTCGTCGTTCTAATTTGTCTCGCCACTTTGTGGGAAAAGACAGAAATGATAAAAAGTTGCAAACTTCGAACACGTGATGAGATGTTCAGAACATGATTAGATGATTCTTTAAGTTTGCCTTAAAGAACATAGATGATTCTTGAGATTAGTGCTTATAAGAGGAAAAAATAGTGAGAGTTGTGGGATTTGAACTCAAAATTACAAGGGACAAGATTTTAAAAAAATCCAAATGTGTGTATGTTAAAAATGTAAAAAGCTAAATAGAGGTTATTGATTAATGATAAATGGAGGCTGTTGGTGATAAAACTGAAAATAGGTAGTGACGATATTGGAAAAAGCAAATAGTTGAAGGATAAAACTGAAAATAGTTAGGGACGATGTTGGAAAAAACAAATATTTTAAGGGTAAATAAGAAAATATAAAAAATGACAGCTGTGACGATATTGGAAAAAACAAATAATTGAAGGATAAAACTGAAAATATGTAGGGACGATATTGAAAGAAACAAATATTTGAAGGGTAGATTTAAAAATGTCAAAAAATGACAGCTGTGGGATTTGAACCCACGCCCTTTCGGACCAGAGCCTAAATCTGGCGCCTTAGACCACTCGGCCAAACTGTCATACGGTTAAGTTAGCAGATTCTAACAACAAACCATAAATCAATATTTTACAAATCCAATAAAATATATGAAAATTAGAGCTGATAATTTGTGTTGAAACATGAAACACAAAAGGAATTTAGAGTGTTTGGGTTCACACATTTCGTAACCGTGACGTGTTTGTGTTGATGCCTCCAAAATATGCACATACGATTGATTAGTCGTGTTGCGACACGCCCAACAGGCACACTCAGACTCAGTGACATAATCGTAAATCAATTTTAATAATATGTCAAACGTGTTGGGTCGTGTTGTGTCAATCATGTTGTGCTAACATGGCTCATTTAGTTACCGTGTTGAATGTGTCGTGTTCGTGTTCAACACAATTAATAAACATGTCGTGTTTGTGTTGTGTCGTGCATCACACCATCAACTTTCAACACGACACGCACGAATTGTCAGCTCTAACGAAAATGAGTCGATCCAAACTCCACAACAGCGTTGAGCCTTGTGCATTTGAATTGCTTAGCTGCTAGCTACCAAAATTGACTATAAAGTGTACCATATTAGTTGTGTCAACATGACCCATTTAGTTATCATGCTTGTTTTGTGCTCATATACGTGCTGAGTTCGTGTTCAAATCACAAAACGTGTTGTGCAACACGCAATCAATCTTCAGTACAAATACGAACACGACACACACGAATTGTCAGCTCCAATAAAAATGAAACTACCCAAACTCCATGGCAGTGTGAACCTTGTGCATTTGAATTGCATAGCTGCTAGCAACCAAAATTGACCACATAAAAAGTGCACAAGAATTGTCAAAATGGACAAAAATTTCCAATACACAACACATTGACTTGAAGTTGCACAACAAAACTCATAGTATATTTATATATGAAAAGATGATTTTACATTATGTTGTATACAAACAAATGTCTGGTTTCTTTTCAACAAATCCACCAAAAAAGAATGTGCAACAAGATTTCAGAGCTATCCTACAATGTATACATACATCTCTAGTCAGTATCCGCAGCTGAATACGAGGAATCATGTTAGCATCTCCATACTGAAAGGAAAGGCGTAAGCAATTTGTACCAGCCATTCAGCAGATCTTCAATCGGTTTTGAAGATTCTTGTGTTGATGTTCCAACCCGTAAGAGAGCGAGTAAAGTATTAGCGAAATGGTGAGTTTCAAGGTTGATTCTCGGATTCTGAAGGCGTAAGATCAGTTTGCACCTGGCGAACAAATTGTCCTTTCACTCGTGGGCGCTGCTCTGCAAGTTTCTTTCTGCTCTCGTATCGAACCTGTGAACAATATCAAGTTTTCGGTAAGAGAAATGAACAAATAACACCTCTCTGGTATATAGCATAGCCCCTAACAGATAAAAAAACGATGAGTTGCCACGTTCAGTTGGGCGGTGCACGAGGCTCCTACCATTTTAGGGTCTAGGGAGGGTCCTTTCTAATGCAGTCTACGCAGAGAAATTGTTTTCTTGACTCAAATTCATTATGACAATGTTATGCTTCTCAAACTAGCGCATAATCCATTGTGAGAGTTTACGAAACATGATCACATATCTATCGGTAATATGAAATGTGCAAGTGAAGTAGTAGTTGTGATTATGAAGAGGTTTCGAATTTGTACCTTCTTCTCGAAACATCTTTCTTTACGCTTCAAGCGAAACTTGGTTAGAGCCGCTTCCCTTTGGAGAGATCGATGAGAGTTTCCACCATGAGCGGATAAACCTTCCTCGTTCTTGAAACTGCTACTCGCACTCTGATCAGTGGCGTGAGAAATATTTCTACATTCCTCCAAGGATTCAAGCTCACTATCCAACTTGTTCTCAGTATGGTTATTTTGACCAGGCTGATCAAACCGTTGCTCAGAATTACTATTTTCGAAATTCGACTGATGAAACGAACTCACACGTAAGGTAGGTTGATGAGTGGCTGAACTCGGACTTGGAGTTGGCGATGGAACTGATTGTGCACAAAATATTGGAGGTGTGGGACCATAACTGGTGCCCGTGTTGTTAATTTTGATCTCTCTGACTGGAACTGGGATTGGAAACACTCGCCGTTGAGAGCCTGAAAGTCGAATATCAGATTGCTCAGAGAGATCAGTACTCTGTTGGTTACAATCACTGGTTGGTGTTGAATGTAGACGCTTAAATGGCCTATTTGAGTACCTGAGTGCATTGAAATTTAACTCGTTAGCGAAATGGAAGTACAATGTTCAACCGTACAATAACAAATAGTTCTTTTACTTACAGTGTGAAAGCTGAGGTATTTGAATGATTGATCATATGCGTCATTTCATTTTCGACCTCATAGCTACTAGGGTTGGACCTTTTCAAGGAAAGATCCAAATGGGGAGAAGAATCGAACTTGCTTGCACTCGGAGCATTTTTGAAGATGTAACTTTGGTGATTGTTAAACGCTCCAATCAAGTCAATAGCTTCTCTACAAGAGTTGACGATAGCATCGTTATTGTCACTAGCCTCACTAGCAATGTTAGCATCCATTCCCGGGGCTGGTGTTTTTGCATCCTTAGGAGAAGCATCTGATGTTTTAGACATTTGCAACGGTTAGAAAATTCCTTGATATAATGAACAACGCGGAACTAGAGATTTAGAAGAGTTTTACCTTCAGCTTCAGAGCGATGTGCATGCGATTTCTGGCCAGTAGCGAAACACGTTTCATAGTTCAGTACTTTGCTGCCACCGGAAAAAGATTTTCCCTCCATCGACTGTGCAAAATTCTGTGTATTTTCTTCCCGGGCACTCTCAGCTTCTCGCCTTGTACACGAGCTCTGAAAGAAACAGCAAAAGTGAGCGGTCTTGTAACCATATAAATGCATGTGATAGATACATGCTCCAAGCAAAAATATGCAGCATTTCATTTGTACATAGAACAAGAAAATCAAAACACCAACCTGAGCATCACTTCCTTTCTCGATGCAATCCTTGGGAGCATAACCCGTGCAACTGCTGGAATCGTTACACGCAGCGTTGTTTTCAGAGGTAGCTTCAGCTTTTTGCTCTGCCTTGCTAGCAATTTGGGGTTGGTTTAGGCCAACAGTTGACTGCTAAAAATTCGGAAGAAAAATAAAATCAGAACTGAGAAATAAAGATTACAACTTTCATTTGACGAAATCAATCTGAGTTTTCTTACCGATTGTCTTCTCCAAACGTGCTGCCACAAATTTTTAAGCTCGTTTCTCCTGATAGGCTTAACGAGATAATCAACAGCGCCTCTCAACATACAGTTGTAAACTGTATTAACTGAATCGTGCAAGGACATCACTGCATAATCAAAGGGTATGTGTTAGTTTTTGCTATTTATATACGTTTCGGCTAAGAGGAAACCAAATGAAAGGTATGAACATACTTATAACGGGAATGTTTTTGCAGATCTCATGTTCCATGATTAGCGTAAGAAGTGCAAATCCTGATATTGACGGCAAATCTCCTTCTGTCAGTATGAGGTCAATCTCATTTGGCCTAGCTTTCAGTATCTCCCACGCCTTCAAGCCATCAGCTACAGAAGCAACTGTTCAAGAAAAAAAGATGATCTCGTTAGATCATTGAACAACCATAAAAGAATGTAACACTAAAACCAAAAGATTCATAACAAAATCAATTCTAGCTTCTCAAACCGAGAGGTTAAAAAGACATCATCTACGTCAAACAAAAGAGCAATCTTGTAGGTTTTCAAGCATGAATTTTCAATTGTATGAGCGATTTGTAAGTATAAGACAACCTTGTACCAAAACTATATGCCCAAATCTAAAGATGCTTAACAAAAACATAGTATTGAGCTACACAAGATCAACTCAGTTCATGACGAAGCAAACCCACCAAATCCCAGTTAATCAATTGACCAAAAAATGCAGAAATCAACCGAATGACCACTTGGTTTAGACAAAAGCAAAACCAAGAACACAATTCACCTTTCCTTCCCATAAAAGGAGCAAAGTTCATCAAAACCAGCAGTGAAACAACCAAAATTCTCAAAATGCTTCATTTTAGGCTTCAAAACAACAAAAACATAACGCTGAGCTGTACAAGACCAATCAAGTTCTCAGAAAACCAAACCAATTCCCCAACAAGCCAACAAAACCAACTTTACAGTATACCAAAATTTTCAAAATGCTTCATTCCAGGCTTCAAATTAACAAAACCACAACACTGACCTACACAAGATCAACCCAGTTCACTCCAAACCAAACCCAACTAATCAAAAAACGCAGAATTCAACCAAATGACCCATTTACCCTTTGATCAATCTCAAACCAAAATTCTCAAAAATGCTTCATTTTAGGCTTCAAGTTAACAAAAACCATACACACTGAGCTACAAAACCAACCCAGTTCACTCCAAACCAAACCCACCCAATCAAACAATCAAAAAATGCATAATCCAACCAAATGACCCATTTACCCCTCAGATCAATCTCAACCCCAGAACCCAATTCACCAAAAAACACAACTTTACCATATAAAAAACCTTCATTTTAGCTTCAAATCAACAAAACAAAAAAGACTGAGCTACACAAGATCAACCCAGCTCAATCCCAACCAAACCCATCAAAACAATCTAACATAAAACAAAGAATCCAACCAAATGAAACCATTAACCCCTCAAATCAGCCTCAAACCAAAAACCCAATTCACCATATAAAAACTGAAAACACTACCTTTGTAGCTACATTTCCTGAGAAGCACAGAAATAATCTGCCTCGTGGAGTCGTCGGCTTCCACCAGCAACACCCTCAGATTCATCCTCGGCAAAAACCTCTCCCACTTCATCTTCGTCTCCGCCTCCATATTGCTCATCCCCAGCTCCTCGCTACTCACCACAACCTCACCCATCTCCGCTCCGTACCGTCTCGAGTCGTGTCGCGTGTCGTGTCTAGCGTCCTCTGTTTCGCGAGAGAGAAAATAAAAAAAACAGAGCACTCTGTTTTCAGTTTTCAAAGTATCAGATTTTTTTCTTCTGCTAATTAAGGTGCTTAAAATATCTAAAATATCTCTGACACGCCTAACAAATCGGACGGTCTGTATTGCGTGTCTGATACGATCCAACGGTAAGAAATATCTGATGA
>JAYMTH010003209.1:0-11247 GCA_036897465.1 Pelargonium australe | reverse complement strand
TAATTATGTAAAATTATGTGCCAAAACTAAAAATTTGATGACGTGGCGCAATAATACGCATTATAAACCTGTTTTTTTGGTCTAGTTTTTATAGTATGTATAGATATTATACCTATTTAATTGAGTACTTAAATGTTGTATTTAAACTAGTAATTTATGAGAGAGTAACTAGTCTATGTCATATAAATTATTATTTTTTGTTCATTCTAAGTTGCTAATGAGGCTATATCTCATTGGATACAATGTTGATCTAAATGTTTAAAGTAATATATGTTATTTACGTGTATTATTTAAATTAACAATAAAATGTATCAAATATTTGTAGAATAAAATGTTGACTAAATATTATTAAATCGTGCCCCCACTTTTCAATATCTTTGGATCCACCCTTGTTTAGGGTTTTGCATCTAGGGATTTGATGGGTGGCTAGGGCTTTCGTCTGTATCAACTAAAGTTCGGCAAGCGGCGACTTTAAGGGGGGAAAGGACGGCTAGTTCGTCCTCCATTGTTAGTTGGATATTTTTGAGTTGTGGGTTGTGTTCGGTGAGTAGGGGCGGAAGGTTTAAGGCGTCGGCAGCAGAAGTTTTAGGGTATCGACATCATTATTGGAGGTCGCGGGGATGGCGGGATTTATTTTTGGGGAGAGCGTCGAGCAGGGACAAGTTGGGGTTCAGTCCAAGGAGGACCATGTCACGGGCAAGTTGGAGAAGTTGGGATCTAGTTCGGCAGGTGCAGGTAGCGGTACTTTGGTGGGTGAGTTTGGGCATAGGACGGATATGGGGAGAGAGCTTACCCAGTGCCCCTGATTTGGATTATTTGGTTTCTAAAGGGATGCGTGTGGACATCTGAAAGATTGGGAGGGGAGGGTTTACTTAGTGCCCCTAATTTGGATTATTTTTTAGTTCTAAAATGATAGAGAATATAGTATTGGGATTGAGGCTTTGGGGTTCTTATGCTTCAGTTGCTACTTTTTATTACTTTAGTTCTTTCGGTCATTCTAGTTTTGTTAGGTTTAGTGTTGGTTTTTATTTCTCATTGATTCGGCATAAAAAATCAGAAGTAAATATGCCATTGAGAAATCGACATATGACACTCCCAGTCAGACGAAGAAATGGTCAAACGGTCTAAACCCGTCGATACGGTCCGAAATTGAAGTCCTTCAAAAATATTTAACACTATACTCACATTGAAAAGAAAAATGCAAGGAACAAAATAAGATTTTAAAAAGGTTTGATTTGGCATACAAAAATTAAAAGTAAATATGCCAATGAGAAATCAACATGTGGTACTCCCAGTCAGACGAAGAAATGGTCAATCGGTTTGAACCCGCCGATACGGTCGGAAATTAAAGTCATCCAAAAAGATTTAACACTATACATGCATTAAAGAGAGAAAAATGCAAGGAGCACAATCGTTCAAACGGGAGTCGAATCGGACAACAAATGAACCCAAAATGACCAAAAAACGACATAAAAAAATGTCAGCCTCAAACGCCCCCACGCACGCGAGGGGCAGCACAAAACTGACGCGTGTCCCACTCACTCATCCCTTGGAGCATGTTTAGCGCACCGCCCCTTTTCTTCTTCATTTCGCTTTTGTCCCATATGCTCCACCAAACAACCCATTCGCCATATTCTCACTTCAACACACTCTCCTTACGCTACCTAACCCACTCACCACAATCACCCTCTCACCTCGTGCCACTTCACATGAACCAAACCTCTCTCATCTTTCCTCCCAACCTCAGCCATGCCCGAGTACATGCCTTTCCTCACATTTCCTCTCTCTCTCTCTCTCTCTCTCTCTCTCTCTCTCTATGCGCTCGGGCGCTCCTCTCTCCCCATGCGCCAATGCATGGCATGACTGCACCACTCCAAAAAAATCATCATTCCAACTTACCAAGCCATGTGCATGACACCAACTCACCAAGCCCACATTCCCCTTTCCTTTTAAATATTTCTATGTCCCAACACATAAGTCTAAGCTTCCAAGTCATAATCACTCCTACATTAGTTATTTATTTCTCTTTTCAAGAGACCACCCTCCATTCGAGGCACCACGCTTCGCGCCATGCTCTATGCCCATGGTCCACGCCATGGTCCATGACCATGTTTCACACCATGATCACGTTCGTGCTCTTGCACACCAAGAACCATGCACACCAAGAACCATGCACCCGCCTCACCAACTCTCTTATGAGGCAAATGAGTCCGTAATTCATGATGCAAATAAGTCCACGAGTAATGAAGCAAATGACTTGCTCCAAAAGTCTCGACCACGTCAACTAAAGCTCTAGCCCTGTTAGTGTGCAGAACCAACGAGATAGAGACCGAGACTACGGTCGAACTCCTACGGCTCGTCTCATGGCGCCGAACAACCACAGGTCACACATGGCAGGTAAGCCAGAAACTATAAATAGGGCCCCCAAGCCTCCCGTAAAAAGGATCATAAATTTTATCATTTGAGTTCTCGTAATAATGAACCGAAAACTCTCTCTAAGTGTTTTTTGCGTTCTTCGAGTATTTATCGTGTTCTTCGTGCGTTCTTCACTTTTTGAACGAGTCACCAAGCAATGATTCAGTCTTAAGTCACTCGAACTTGTTTGTGTGAGATTCTTGCTCTCACGCCAGAGGCTGTTTCCTAGGATCACTCTTGTGACCCAGCTAGACGGCGCGGTCCCTTTTCGCGGGATAGACCACGACTTGGATTGTTGACGTCATCAAGATACCATGAATTAGAATTGGACTTGGACTTGAATTTGACTCGAACCCTAACTTGGACCCTAACCCTAACTTGGATCATTACCTTGACCTTGATTGTGGAAAAGAATACCTGAGACGAAATCGTTTACACTTGGAATTTGATTTTGAAAATTAAGTAAAATCAATTAGTTCTATTACCGGGAATGACTTGAAAGCCATCATGCTAAGACCCCTGCAATCACAATGGAATGAGGAAGAATACTTGGGAATGAGCATGTCAATCCTGACTCATCGCACAGAAGCAATGAGAGTTGCAGCTTCAGGTCGAACCTTCACATCAAGACAGAGTTCTTTGATGCCTCCATTCAACAAGTTGATCTAAGAGGTGAGATGGAGAAGAAGTGAGCCAATGACCTGACCAACGTCGTTGGTCCTTCCAATGTTGTACTAGTCAATGTTCCTCAGCCACAACTAACTCCAATGACTGTGAGCATGACTCCAAAATTGACAATTGCCATGGGCGTGATGCTCAACGCCTACTTGACTGCAGAAAGGGGAGTCGCTGGTGCGTCAGTTATTCTACCTGCCACCATCGCTCATGATTCTGTCGGCCATGCCACTAGAGCGACACCACCAACCCCAAACCCTCTCAGAGATTGAGGGATAACCAGACATCAGATCCATGGAGGTCATTATTCAGCTTCTGCAGCTGGCCACCACCCTAAAGCCGAAGTCTCTAAGATTAGGAGAGAGACAGTGGAAAACTCCATCCATAGGACTAACATGAGAACAAGGAGAGAAAAGCGGAGGCAGACTCAAATAGCTGTTGCAAATGCAATGAACCTCTAGGATGCCTTCAATCATGTTGTATTTGTTTCTCCTGCTGCTGCATTCGCTTTGTATCCACCACATCTCCAAGCTCAGGTCGCCCAACCACAAGCAGAATTAGTTCAGCCCTTCTAGGCTTTATCCACACCTGCTACTGGTGGCTCACTAAACCCATTTGTGCATACGTCTATCTCTCCAGAGGCGGTACAAGTTGTGTTCCAGGCATTTCTAATGACTTTCTACAATGGTGTTGCAGCTCAAACTGGTTAGGGAACTACAATCCCGATAAGACTGATGTCAACGCCTCAACAAGTGCATGTCATTTCACAACACTAGAATCAATTCATTCAGTCTCCTAACAATAGGGGGAAAGTTATGTCCACCATGGTGAGCCCCATGGTTGGAAACACTGCTAATCCCACCATTTCCCTCGTTCTGGAGAAGGTCGGAAAGTTAAATGAGAAGATGAAGAACAAAAAGGATGGTAGCAATGGTAATACTAATCCTCTAAGCTTGGCCATGAGAAACACTCCAGTCATGTCTTTCATCAAAATCCCAAGTTTGACCTATGATGGAACCACTATTGCAAATGAGTTCATAAGGGTGTTCGAATCTCACATGCATATGATCACCAATGATGACGCCGCACACTTCAAGTTCTTTGCATGCGTTATGCAAAATCCAACGCAGTCATGGTATCACAACCTTCCTGAGGGAAGCATCGACAATTGCGAACAATTGAAAAACTTGTTCGTAGCCAACTTTAAAACTACTGGACAATTAAAGATGGATCAAACTCAGTGGATCCACATTAGGCATGCTAAGGGAAACTCTCTGAAGTCTTATGTGGAGAAATTCAAAAAGGTTTTGCAAAAGTGTGACAAGATCACTAACGAGATGGTGTGCATGACATTCAAGGTTGGTCTCACGACCAAGTAACTTTGCAGCACGCTTGTCACTCACAAATTAAAAACTTGAGATAAAATATTGGGAATGACCTATGACTACATCCATGCCAATGAAATATTTGCGCTACCGACCAAGTCTGCAGCCAACAAAAGTGGTCAGAGCTCTAAAGGAAATGATGAAAAGAATCTGGTCAGTAAATTTTGAAAAGGAGACTTCTCTAGAGTTAGGTTCACCCCTCTATCGGCTAAATATGAAAATGTTTTCAATTATAACGAACAAACGGAGGATGTGGATGGGTTAGTCTGCCCTCTAGGGGGGCAAAGAGAAAGAGTGTGGAGAATTTGTGTGTTCTCCACCAATGCGTGATACATGACAGTGAGAATTGCTTTGACCCAAAGATTAGATTGATAACCTACTCGCGGAAGGAAAACTAATTCATTTCAATATTAACCTTGGCCACAAGAGAAAGAAAATGGCTTATGAAGAAGGCTAGAGTGAAAATAGCTATAGGAAATATAGTGGGAGCTGGACATGACCCACAACATGCCAACAACCTCAAGAAGCACTATCTTAGTAAAACTGTTATGTACTTCTACAATAGAGTTGAGCAAAAGTTGTAACTCGACTTGAAGAAATATTAAAATTTCCCTTTTTCCATGTAACGTGTATACAATGAAAACTCATCAAGTTATGGAGCCTCGCATGCATCTACCATGTTTTGGAGCCTCGTCTCCACAAAAGTTTTGGAGCCTCGTCTTCATAAAGTTTTGGAGCCTCATTTCCACCAAGTTTTGGAGCCTCGTCTTCACAAAGTTATGGAGTCTCGTCTCTACCAAATTTTGGAGCCCCGTCTCCAAGAGTCTGGCATCCACTAAGTTTCGGAGGCTCGTCTCCACCAAGTCTTCACTCACTTGGCAACGCATGCAAGAGCTAAGTCCTCGTCGAGGCCGAGTAATCTCCTTGGCGAATAGGTTGGTTCTACGCTCATCTGCAAAATGAGGGGGCATACCTTGAAGGGGCATCGCTCAAGAATTTGGTGAGGGAACCCGCCCTCACCACACCTCATAGAAGCCGAGTAATATCTCGACAAAGGGAGTAGGTCAATTTTACGCTCATCTGCGGATGAGGGGGCATGCCTTGAAGGGGTATCGCTCAAGGAGTTGGTTAGGAAACCCGCCTTTACCATACATGGTACAGTCCAAATAATCTCTCAAAAAAGGGAGTAGGTTGGTTCCATATTCATCTGCGGATAAAAGGACATGCCTATGCGGAGCATCTTTCAAACGTTATGGAGTCTCGCCTCCACCAAGTCATGAAGTCTCGTCTTTAGGAGCCTCATCTCCACCAAATCATGAAGCCTTGTCTCCGCCAAGTTATGGAGCATCGCCTCCACCAAGCCATGAAGTCTCATCTCCAAGAGTCTCGTTTCCACCAAGTTATGGAGAGTCGCCTCCCAGGAGTCTCGTCTCCATCAATTCATGGAGTCTTATCTCCACCAAAAAATTCTCAAACGCCATAGCTCGGAAAGAGAGTCCATCCAAAAGAGATTTTCCTAAAATTTATAAGTGTTGGAAAATGTCATGTATCTGCGCTCCTCGCCCCCATAATCCATCGATGGTCATCTGCATGACCATGTCGCTCATCGCCCCTACGATCCATTGTTGGCCATTCTCATGACCATGCCCATCCTAAAATAGAGATCCTCAAATTTGGCTAAGTGACAAAATGTTTAGAATCATCCGCTCCCAAAATCTCATCTTGATAAGCTTCGTCAAGACCCTCGTAATAGCCTCTTCAAGGCTTCCCCAAGCAAACATTCTCTCGTGACGAAGTTAAAAAAATCGCCAACCTCTCCCGATGCAGATTCAAGACCCAAGTGTCATCCACGAACCCCCTTAGAAGATTGAAGACTGCAAGACCCAAGCACCCTCCGCGAATCCCCTTAGGAGACTGCCTATAAGAGACGCAACAAAAGTTTCATCCACTTTGCTAACCAAGGCTAAGCAAAAACAAGTATGACATTAACTCAAGCATCTCACTCATGCTCCAAGGAGCTCAGCACTCCAAATAACTCATCACTCCAAGGAGTTCAACCCCCTAAACAGCTCAGTTATCCAAGGGTTGACATCGACGTCCATATTCCATAAGCTCGGTATGAGCGCAACTCAGAGAAGAAATAAAAGTTGTGAAAATCGATAAATCAAAATCACTCGGAGTGGAGACAACTGATTCGGCATAGAAATTCATAAGTAAATATGTCAATGAGAAATCGACACGTGGCACGCCTAGTTAGACAAAGAAATGGTCAATCGGTCTGAACCCACTGATACGATCTGAAATTGAAGTCTTCTAAAAACATTTAACAATATACTCATAGTGAAGAGAAAAATGTAAGGAGTGCAACCGTTCAAACATAAGTTGAATCGGTCCACAAACGAACCCGAAATGGCAAAAAAATGACAATATAAAAAAGAAGCGCCAACCTTACCAACCCTACACGCGCGAGGGGCAACGTAGAGCTGATACGTTTCCCAATGACTCATCCCTTGGAGCATGTTTAGCGCACCACATATTTCCTTCTGCATTTCTCTTTTGTCTTGTTCGATTCACCAAACAACCCTTTTACCCCACTCTCACTTCAACAACCACTCTCATTGCGCCATCTAACCCACTAATCACTCTCACCCTCTCACCTCACGTCATATCAAACTTAGCTCATATTGATCAAAATGAAATCAATGAACATAGTAATAACCATTTCATTTATCAACATTCAATTAATTCAACAATAAACCCAAATTTGTAGCTTAAAGTAGAAGTAAACAAGAGTTAAAAACAAAGATGGATGGAGAAATAGTTTGAATATAAAACTTTCTCATTTAACTATAGTTTTGGTTATCGGACATGAAGGAACCAAATTAAAGTAATATTTACTCCCTGCTCTTGAAACCCTCAGAAAAATCCATTCATATGTATGTTAAACTTGATGAGGCAACACTAGAAGATGTCACATCACCAAATTTAACATTTCTAGCTCTCTCATTAAGAGGCTCTTCATATCTTATAGGTTACAAAACGTAACCCTATTAACTAATAACAATAGGTATTAGCTTTAGATATGACAATAACATCAATGGATCAAAACTTAGTTCATATTAAATACCCTAGGTTATTAACATGCTTCCACCACTAAAACAATCATCATTTCATTTATCAATATTCAAGTAATTGAACAATAAACTCAGATTTATAGCTCAAAGTAAAAGTAAACAAGAGTTAGAAACAAGGATGTATGGAGAAAATCTCTTCAAATCCAAGCTAAGAGAGAAGGTGTCTATTAATTGATACTGCCATTAAATCTTGTTTTCTAATGAAATAAATGGCCATTTGGTTGATTGGTTTATTACTGTATAAATGAGAAGCAAGACTGCCATTACTCATGTAAACATAAACAAACATATGATGTCCTTTCTCTGCAGCGTATTCAACCAAGTTGACAAGGTTTATGTAATGCAACCTTCCAAGTAACAACACCTTATCAGAACCATGAAAACGTTCATTTTCAAATTACCATTATGCAACTAAAATCAATACAATTTTGCTCTTTACTCCTCCCTTGTTTTGTGTTAATCTGTGATCTAGTTTTTACACCATTGATTCACGGAGCAAAATTATCCATGCTGAAATCCGAGTATTGAGCTTTAATATTATGAGTCTAAAATTGGCAACCGATTTCATCTAACAAATGCAACACTCCATGTCACCTACATTTTCTCACAGCTCCCTTTCTTTGAATATAACTGAACATTTGCACTATATCCTAATCATATATGAAATGGGAACAAGTAGGACCATAGCTTCCCACCACAAAGGGATAGATGATCCCCTTGTCATAAACCTCAAGCTGGCTCCAAAAAGGGTGGTCAAAGTGAAACCTCAATTACGCAGGAATAGTTATAGTGGCTTCAACAATGTAGGAAATATTCATCTCCATAAAAATATAAACTACTTTATTAATGGCCATCCGACCCATCTACACTATATTATTCTACAACAATAATTTTTCTATTTTTACTATGATGACATCATCAATAATTCAACATTACGACGACACAAGGTATGAGTGAATAAAACATTGGAAAAAAGGGTTTACGTGAATATACCTACTTACTTAACAGGATCTGGCAAAATGTAACTTTTCTTTCTTCAGCTCAAACGTGTGATATATTTACTGTTACACCATCGTTGATATTATTACCATTATACAACTAAAATCAATACAATTCTGACAAAACCATCAAAATATATACCAGCAGTAGTTCATTCAAAACTAATTTCAATCTGACACTTGTTTGATGCTATTTCGAAGGAGGTTATCTTCTGCTTCACAGCTTCCTTTTCTTCTTCCTCATATAGATCGCAAATGGCGATGGTCACATTCTTCAAAACTTTTGAATTCTTCAGCACATTTCTCAAAAACTCCATTTGATGCAAAACCAAGAGTTCTCTATACAAACACAGGGTTCTAAGATGTGACAAACAATTTGACACATATATTTCGGCCCATGTTTCTGAACCAAGACGGACACAACTCTCACATGAATAGTCACGACAAAAAATGGTAAGAGATTGTAACATAGGAAGCTTCTGAAAAAAAGATAGTAGCGTTCGCCAACAACAAAACCCGACAAGCTTCAACTCGACTAAGTTCTGAAATAAAGGGAAACCTTCAAAACAAGCATAGTGTAAAGCCTGTAGACAACGCAAATACAAATAATTAGACGACAATCAAAATTGTATTGTTTAACAAAGTATTATGACTATATAAATAAGAATAAAATGTCATTGCCTCATCTATAGACGACACAAGTTCTAAAACTTGAACATTATATAAGGCTAGAATGATATCAGCATCTGCACATTCAAAACGAAGTGTTTCTTCAAAACAAAGTGTTGCTTCTACCATATTGTGTAGGTTCTTCAAATAAATGTCTTCCGATGAAAGCAGTTCAAGGTTTAGATATTGTAGGGAAGGGGCATCAACTGATATCGGGATTGGTATATCATCAAAAGGTGAATAAAAAACTAAACTTGTTAAAGTAGGTGATGAGATCACAAAAGCAATAAACTCATCATCATCCACTTCGTACACTATTTTCAAGTTCTCAAGAACTGGGCATCCGAAAATGAGGTTGATAAAAGAGTGCTGATTTTCAAAATGAACATATCGCAGATTCAGAATCTTAAGGCTTGGAAAAAGAATAGAGCACGACAGAGCAACAATAAGGACATCACGATAGAGCTTAAGTACAACCAAAGTTTTGCACGAGAATACGTTACAACGAAAAGGTAATAACGACATGATTTCAAGAACGAACTCTTCAACACCAGATGACATGACAACAAGAATCCATGGATCAATAAATTCTGCGTTGCAATTTCCTGTGATCCATTTGAGGCGAAACATTTTAAGTATAAATCTTTACCACGCAGAGTGAAAAATCTGTTTCTGAAGTTGACAAGTCTCATAACATCCTCATCTGGTAATAGATAACAGTCCAAGTCAAGATTGCGGATCATAGTCCAAAGAAATTGCCACTTTTTTGAGAGAACACAAGTGGAAACAACAAGCTTTGTAGGGAGCAATGAGAGGATGAGAGAGAGGACAAGGTCCCGTAAATTGCTAATCATGTCCATAATGCATGTGCTCCTTTTGAATCAACAACAATGTTAATAAACCTAAAAAACCAACAAAGAAATTATTTTTTTTTTTGTGAATTAAAGTAATACACAAGAAGAAGAAGAAGAAGAAGAAGAAGAAGAAGAAGAAGAAGAAGAAGAAGAAGAAGAAGAAGAAGAAGAAGAAGAATGAAAATAAAATGACAAAATATATACCAGATTTCAAAGGCCAAGGTTGCTCTGTGGTTGTGGTGCAGTTATCATATGTAAGAGTAGTGGTGCAGTTACCGTTTTCATATCCTTTAAATAGAATAGAGAAACGGTGCATGAACTATCAAATAAGACGTTTCATGTCTCTCAATGGATTATATTGGGTGCATGAACTATCAATTAATGGATTTGTTGGAAGTCCCCAAATCATCTTAACTATTAATGGATTCATCTTAACTATTGACTACCCTTTATGTCATTGCAAGAAAGGATTTTGACACCTTTCTGTATAAAAAAAACTATTGACTATCCTACACTTTCAAATTTGTGTCAAATGTTAGAGTTTGTGTCAGATTTGTGTAAGTTGAACATATGGATTTGTGTTTGATTTGTTAGTCAAATTTTAGGGATTAATTGTGTTGAATTTGTATTGATTGAACATATTTTGGGTTTGAGTTGGATTTGTGTTGAATCTGTGATGGCTTTGTGTTGAGTTTGTGTTGGTTTTTTATTGGATATCTGTTTAGTTTGTGTTGGGTTTGTGTTTGACTTGTGTTAATTAGTTGAACAAAAAATAAGTAAATATTGCGACAAAACTTTGAATTTTTCGGCGAACATTCATGAATTTATTCTTAACCAATGAAGAAGAAAAATGGTCAAATTGTCATTTCAATTTTTTTTTGAAGTCGTGTGTTGTGCACATGGTGAGAGATGATGTTTTCCGTCAAAGTTAACTTACGGAAAGAACAATTGATAGTTGAAGGTAGTCAAAAGTTACGAAAAAATTAAAGGTAGTCTGTTTGCAAAAGGTGTTAATTAGAGGGTAGTCATTTGTCATTATTCATTCTTTATACTAGCAAATGGCCATGTGCGTTGCACGGGAGGCTTTACACCAATTAGTAATATAATAAATTAATTT
>JAYMTH010003208.1:0-11247 GCA_036897465.1 Pelargonium australe | reverse complement strand
GAGGGAGGTGGACTTGCTTGACTAAAGACATAGATTTTATAATTATGCCGCCCGGATGTGAAAGCTAATATGATAGTTAAATAAATGAATACTCCATCTGTTTTCTATATGTATATTGTTGTACATATATTAATTAACCAATATGCATGGATGTTTGTTAAATCAAAGGACCTGTTCCTTGGTGGAACCGAAACCTCAGCTCGCAGCATGCAGTGGACAATGGCGGAACTCATAAAACATCCTCATGTATTCACGAAACTGAGAGAGGAGATCAAAAATGTTGTGGGAACAACCAGATTGGTCCAAGAATCCGATGTCCCCAACCTTCGGTACCTTCAAGCAGTTGTGAGAGAAACACAGAGGCTCCATGCTTCAACCATCACTGTAAGAGTGAGTGGTCAAGAATGTAACATTAAAGGATTTTACGTGCCCGAAAAGACGTCGGTGATGATCAATCTGTATGGCATAATGAGAGATCCCGAGTTCTGGCCTCGTGCGAACGAGTTCTGGCCTGAGAGGTTCTTGGGCCCCTCCGGAGAAGTGGAGAATGTTGGGTTTGGTACTTTCGATTTCGTACCGTTTGGAGGAGGGAGGAGAGGATGCCCCGGGGCGTTGCTTGCGTTCAGCATGATGAACTGCGCAGTTGCAGCAATGGTGCAATGCTTTGATTGGAAGGTTGGAGAAGAAGGTGGTGGAAAGGTTGATATGAGCACTAGCGGATCCATGAAAATGGCTCACCCACTTTTGTGTCTTCCTGTACTTCATTTCAACCCATTTGGAACTGTTTAAAATCTAGAGAGTGTGTTTTCTCGTAAGCGATTTGTACTTTAATTAAATGTCGTGTGCATTGTGTGTGACATCTATATATGTGAATTGTTCTAAATGAAAATGTTTAGGATTTGAATATTTGAATGTATCCTCTTACATTTGTTAGTGCAAAAGACAATTTCAAAATAAGTTTTCCAAAAAGACCAACAACATTTGTTGGAGGGGTTACATAAATTTACAATCAGGGTTTCATAAATTTGCACTCCATATCACGTGTAGGTATGGGCCAGAGACCACATGGGAGGCAACATAAACGGGCCCAGACATGGATCAAAATCATGGTGTAACAAGAGCTTTCCACTAAATATATAACATTCACAAAAAATCGATATTAATTGTGGACAAGTAAGATGGTGTTACAAGCAAGTTTTACTATGAAAAATGGAACCTTATCTTTGTCGAATTTGGTCTTCACGTCATTGAGAGAATTGAAGCTTTCTGATATCCCGATGTCATTCAACCAGCAACTGCACCCACTTCAATTTATAGGAGTTGTACAATGTTGTCCTGAAAGGCAAAGTATAATGATTTGAAAACCAAGAATCGTGTAATGATGTGCAAAGAAAAGCATTACCTGAAGTTGAAATCAAGCTTTAATCTGAACAACACTAGATCAAGAAAGTATGATCCTTATGAAGATGGCAAACAGCAATAGGAACTCTTTCCTGCAGATGTTGGCTCTGTTCCCGGTACGACTATGTCAGTTCCTTTCATGAGAAGTGATGTAGTCCCGCTAACATCCACATCATCGTCGTTGGCAGCTGAGAGGGTGTTCTTGCTAACAATTCTATAGATCTCTTTCAGGACTCTGACAAAAGCTGCTTCAACATTTGTGGCATCAAGGGCTGAACTTTCCATGAAAAAGAGGCTTTCTTTTTCAGAAAAATCTTTGGCATCCTCAATGGTTACAGCTCTAAGGGTCTGAAGATCGCACTTGTTTCCTAAAAGCATGACGACAATATTTTTATCCGCATGGCCACGCAGCTCCTCCAACCAGCCGGATACATGATTAAAAGAA
Organism: Pelargonium australe; assembly: GCA_036897465.1. Lineage (NCBI taxonomy): Eukaryota > Viridiplantae > Streptophyta > Magnoliopsida > Geraniales > Geraniaceae > Pelargonium > Pelargonium australe. Next base: position 9,401 of record JAYMTH010003208.1, on the reverse strand, counting down.
CTGCGCTTGGTTATGTCATAGACCAACATTGCTCCCAATGCACCCCTATAGTATGCACTGGTCACTGCTCGGTATCTGAAATAACCAGAAATTCTGTTAGTAAGAGTAAGAGAAGGTTTCCAGAAAGAAAAAAAGTAGCTAAGGTGTTTTATACAGAATGATAGCATCTGCGTAACTATGTAAAAGTAAAAAACCCTCTCAATGCTAGACTCCAAACAATATTCGTCATTAAATTTCTTCTCTCTCTATCTCTCTTTTGTTTTTTGTAATCATATATGTTTCATGCAAAGTTACTATTCTTTTTCCTTGTATCGTACAGGTATATATGAGACTGATTTGCTACAATGTCTCAAATTCTGGACGAAGCTCACGGAAGGGGTTGCCCAAATATGCATGCAACAACTTTATAAACAACTAAGCTGGCTCAGCTAGCAGAATCCTAGTTTATCACATTACACGGCGTATTTGTGATACATGATATACATAACTGATACTGGATCACCACCAATACATACATGTGCACGACTGCAACAAATTAATCAATAAACTCCCATCTCTAATACGCACTCAATTATAATAGTAGTAGTATGTGACTATGCTAGTAAAAAGTTCAGGGGTGACTAACGACTTAAATACTATAAAAAAAAAAAAACAGAGCAGTAACTTTAATTCTTCTGAAAAACAAACATAATTCTACAAAATCCACGAGGCATCCACACATACACACACAAATACACAATAGATATATTATCTCATGTTTAGGAGGATGAGAATATCAGTGCCTCAGGACAGTGTTTTTAAGTTCATAAGCCTTCAAGTAAAGCGCATCTTGGTTCTTCCTAACAGAAGAAGAACAATCTGTTCAAGTTGTCCAACACAGGCCGGGACCTTAAATTACTGATCACATTATCAATGAACAACTTAGGACTCCTTTATCTAATGTTCTAACTAGCTATGGAAGTGAATGCATCATAAATGCAGATGTCAACACACATAGATAATTTGATCACAAAGCCATTTAAGAAGTAGCCCAAATCCAAAGTGTTCCCTACATTCATGTTCTCTTTTGAATATACAATCGATGCTGTAGCCAAGCACCCAATATTAACACAATCAATCAATCCAGAGCTAGGCATTGCAATTTCTCAAGCACTGAATCATTGAAATTCAATTGATACCTAGGCTAGGTAGATATATTACATGATATTACCTCTCCTGGCCGGCGGTATCCCAAATCTGGGCCTTGATAGTCTTGGCGTCGATAGTTAGGGTTCTGGTCTGGAACTCGACCCCAACGGTGGCCTTGGACTCCAAATCGAACTCGTTCCTGGAGAAACGCGCCAGAAGCTGAGACTTCCCGACGGCCGAGTCCCCGATCAGCACCACCTTGAACACGTAATCGATCGTCTGATTGAAATCGCTGCGAAAATAGGACATTTCACTCAAATTTCACATGTATACGACAACCTCACCGTTCGATGTTACACTAATCGAAGAATGCAAGACGAAACACAGGTCTCGCTTTCGCAGAAGAAAAGATGAACAATTGGCAGTGCATCGAGAGAGTATCACAATTCATCACAAGAACGAAAGAGATTAGATCATTAGGGTACCATTACTGATTCAGGCGGTTTCAGAGTTTACAGACATGAGAAAGATGGAGGATTTGGAAAACACTAACGCCTGGTGCGGGACCTTCTAAACGGTATTCTAACTGCTTCAAACTGTCTTTTGTTCCCTTCAATATTCATTTTTTTTTAATTTTTTTTTATAAGCAAACGTAACGACCGATACTCGAACAATAGATAAAGAGTGCTCAAACCTAAGATCTAGAGAAACAAGTACCTTAAACCACTTGCCCCGATGATAGTTGTTTTGTACACTACAGTTAGGCACATTGGGCCAAGTGCTTAAAACGTTTTGGATTCCCTCTAAGGTCTCAAGTTCGAGGCTCATTGTTGATGGTATATGTGGTGAGATTTGTGAGATGGGATTTAAGGTGACGTTTTTTTTGGGAAGTGAGAAACATTGTTATTTCGAGTATGATGTCTCATTGCTGATTAAAAAATGGTAACCCAATGGTTCAAATTAAAACAATGTATTTTTGTTGCTAAAAGTCGTAAATTCAAATCTTATTACGTAACTCGATTGATTAGACCGTCTAAGAAAAAAAAATTCTATCTATTACTATATATAAAGGGATACCAAAACTGCCACTTGTCATTTCCTCACATTTTAGAGCAATATTTGATTTTTTATTTATTTCAATCCTTTAAATTAATCACTTATATTTTAATTTAAATATTGATGAAAGATTAAAACAGTTTTTTTGTACTGTTCAACCAAAACAACTTCCATGTAACAGTTATCAAAATACCACCACTTCTATATTTATATTTCTTCCTTTCTATATTTCTGAAATGATTTCTTCATTTTCTTTACAGAGTAAAGATTTCTTCTTTTTATCCAAGTCTTCCATTTGTTTGTTTTGTATAATTATAATCATATACCGTACCATTTTCAATCTTTGATATTTTTGTGTCAGCAGTTTTTTCTCTTTCGATCTTTATATAGTTAGAACTCATATATATGCATTTCATCTACTTTATTATATTAAGTTACTCTATATTCATGTTTTTGCAGAATATCTGATCCAGAGTCTAAGTGATAAGTGCAGTGGGGATATTTTTTTGGTGTCTTTTGCATATATGGGGCTCAAAACTGTTAATACCTTTGTCATGATGATGGTGTTGTTATTCTCTCTTTGTTTATGGTGTTGGTCCTAAAATATGGCATCACAAAAAATCCAATCAGGAAAACTTATTTGACCAACCCCTTCTCCTCCAATATAAGCAATCATATAATCCAGTGATTTCTTCAACTTATGATCCAGATTTAGTTTATAATTGATATTAATAAAACAAAACTGGGAAAATTTCACATGACCACTGGTAACTATTAACCATAATCATATGACCACCTAGTTCTTTTTTTTCAAATCAAATAACCACCAAAGCTATCACATGACCTATCCGTCAGTTAACTTTGACGGAAAAATAGCATCTCTCATCATGTGCACGGCACATGTCTTATTTTATTTTTTATAATTCCTAAATTGTCCTACTTTATATATATATTTTTTGTATTTATTTATTATTGTAGTTTGAAAGTTGCTGGAAACTTCAAACGTTTGAAGCATCCGGCACCGGAAACTTCAAACATTTGAAGAATCCGACAACTCCTAAAATTATGTTATATTCAAATTTTAAAAAAAAAAAATTCACAAAATCGAAGACAAAATATGAACAAAACAAATCCAAAGTCAAATTTATATCAATAGAAATGATATAACCTGTATCATCTCATCACTACATACCGATTGAAATTTGAAACTAAATTCTCAAAAAAAAAAAATTAAAAAAAAAAAATCTCAAATCTTAAATTCCAAGTTACTTGAAATGATTCTACTTTTAAAAGAATTTTGTTTGCCAAATCAGTTAAGATTTGGAAAAGAAATCAGATTTGCTCCATAAAAAGAATGCTTGAGCTCTTGTTCAAATGTTTGCAAACCATACGTTGAACCAAATCTCGATTTGGCAAAAATGAAATCAGTTGTTGCCACACAACCCAACCATATATAATTCCAACCAAAAATCAAACCCCAAAGAAGAGAGAAATCAACCCATAACAATGAAGTCACAAATCTCTTCACCTTCCTTCTTTTCCGGGACTTCGACTGATTGTTCATGATGATAGAGGAGTGGGGTGTGATTGCCGAATTTCTTGTCTTTCATTTATTAACCAGAAAAAAAAAATTGAGCTTTGATTTAATTTTGCAATTGAATAAAATTTGGGTTTGATTTTGAATAAAGTTGTTAGATTTGTTGAGTTTGATTTTGATTTTGAATTAGTAAAATTGAATCAATTAAGTTGAGTTTAATTTTGTTTTTGAAACACCAAAAACAAATTGTAGAACACTAAGAACAAATGTAGAACACCAAGAACAATGATCTGAAGGGTAAAATGAACAAAATCGAGAAATCCGTTAAACTTAACTGACGAATAGGTCATGTGATAGTTTTGGTGGTTATTTGATTTGAAAAATATAACTAGGTGGTCATGTGATTTTAGTCAATAATTACTAGTGGTAATGTGCAATTTCCCCAACAAAACTCACACATCTTGCATTTTTAAGAAATAATTTAAATTGGTTAATAATAGAGTGAATATTGCATAGATAAATAAATAATTTGAATTTGAGTATGTATTAAGAGGTCTTATATATCCAACGTTTGATGTTACAGTTGGATTGTATTATAAAATTCACAATTCTTTTTATATCTTAAGTTGTATTTGATTGGTTGTCTTATATATCCAACGTTTGATTTTTTGGATGGGTTTAGTTTCCCCTCCTTGCCATATTGCTTCTTTGTTAGATTCTGATATGGAGTAAAGAGCATCTATTTTCCTTCAACTTTTTGTTGAATACAATTTTGGGTTGTCCCAATATTTAAAGTTAATAAAATAATATTAATAGTTAGTAATTAAAATAAACAAATTTATATAGGCGTGCGTGTTAAAAAATGATGTTATTTTATCTTCTTTTATTTGTTTATGTGTGATTTAAGTAAAATAATAATTAATATGCGGTCAAGAATGGCATATTGCACACGACAATATGCCTTTCAAGAGCTACTACAATAGCAACGATAGTGTTTTACACAACGTTTTCTCTAATAACGACATTAAACTGCACAAGGTTTGTCTTCTCCATCTTCTTTGTTACCCATCTTTCCAGCATGATGAAGACATTATTTAGGCATTGAGATCTGAACATACAAACATGAGCCCTCCTCCCCATATCCAAAATGGATAGTTTTGTATAACTAATACATTCTTTACCCTTTCCCATATATCTCATATTGCTATAAATCTGCATAAACAAATCTAATTAAGCTCAACGATTTGAATATTGTTTCGGTTTGCTCGAACACGTGCACTTGGCCTTAGTATCGCTGAGCGTCTGTGTAGAAAAATAGAACAAGGAGATCTGGTTAGGGAAGATTTGGGTGGTTGAAATTTCACCTGTGAGTCCATAACAAGTTAACAACTCTCTTTTACCTTAACATGTTTCTGAAGGTCTTTTATGTACTCAACTGCCAAATCTAACATATCTGCTGTGTTTGTTTGCTGTCAACAAGGCCCAACAAGACAAAACCAAAGTATGTGTTAGTTTCTTGCGGTGTCAACATTGATAAAGATTTGGAATGTGCACAAACATAACTTTCTAAATTAAGTCCAAACTACTACCTTGTCCATATTTGGGAAAAGGTCTTGCAATTTCTTCATTCGGTCACTAATTCGGGTTCTTCTCATCTGAAAGTTACATATTGAAGTCATCAAATGTTAGGCTCACAACAAATGAAATGATGAAAATGAGATACGTGAAACTAATAGGTTTATTTTACCCTCTCTGCAATGCTTCGGGGGTGAGTTGCGAAACCTCTTTTGGCTCGAATCTTACAAGGAACTGAACCCTGAAACTGCAAGAACTTGTCTATAGCAGCCCTCTCTGCAGATGTGTTGGGCAAGCTATACTGGTGAGCCAAAGTAGTCGTGCGGCTTCCAGAGTTTCCATTCTGGTAATAATAGTGGTGTTAATACAGGTGATCAGCCATGATTTAGATATAAGCAAAAAGTGGAAGCTTTATAGAATATTTATCAGCAAACTCTACCTGAGTTTCCAATGAATTCACGCCCATGTACATGTTCCCATTATCTTCTCTAGCTCTCTTTAGGCCATTGAAGCCAGAGCTCTGCCAAGAATCATCTAAAAAGCTGGCCAAGTAGCTCCTTTTGTTACCGTTATCAATTCCCATCTTCCGCTGGTATTCGGGGCTATTTACTCCCATGTTTTCATTCCCCAATTCAGAAATTTGAGGCAGATGCCTTGTGGATGAAGGCGTCCCATTCGAGAAATTCATATAATTGCTCATCCTACTGGTTGATGCCATACCTGTTACTTAATCATTAGAAACTTGTCTGAGGCTATACTTACAAACCTATGGAACATATTTGAGAAGAAAATTATTATAAATCACAATTAACATCATCAAACTTATCCAATAAGAAACAAAATTTGCACCTAAACTAAATCTTTAGTAGTTAAATTTGTCACCAAAGTCAAGATTTTGTGACAGTTTTTCTTAATATTTTTCTCAGCAACCCAATGTTTTTTTTTTCTCACCACATAAGAAATTCAATGAGAAAACAAAAGAAAATGATGCAGGGATATATATTGGATAGGATGACATCAAAAGTCAACTGTCTTTTTAAAAAGTCATAGAGATTCCTTCAACTTTTCCCACAGCTAAGAATATGTGTGAAGAAGGCTCCAATATGTTTGGTTACTAAGAAAATTGAACAAACTGTGAGAAAATAGAAATCTAATTGCTCACAATTCTGCTAAAATGAGCCTAAGTAGAAGAATAAAAGAAAGTATATTAGATAGGAATTTATGGTAGGAGCAAGGTAAAAAAATACAATACCATTTTCAACATCCAAATTGGAGAAAAATCCAGCAGGGGAGCTACTCTGCCTAATAAGATTGGAGCAATTTCTTGTACCCATTTCAACTTCCACTCTAGAACTCATAGCATCATATGAACTTTCCATATTAGTCCCAGCAGTTGTCAAATTTTGTTGCTGCAATTCATGAGCTTGTGGAGTCTGGTAAACCATTTGGGAACCATTAGAGTACCCATTTTGTTGCGGAATGGAGTCTAATGCTTCTTGCTTCATTGCTTTTCCTCCATATTCATGCAAATCCTGGGAACTGGAATCCCCTGAACCATTACATGATGACATGAACTTCTCCATAATTGCATCCACTTCAGGACTAGAAGATCGAAGATACCGAAAATCGTCACACCCTCCATTGCTACCACCAACCAAACTCTCAAGCAATGAGCTTGGAGCAGACCGGTACTGCATTAGGCCAGAACTCTGCTGCTGCTGCTGTGGTTGGTGATGTTGCTGCTGTTGTTGATGATGGTGAAAATTTGGACCCATGATTTCTGTGCTCTTCCTCAGCTCACCCTCTTCACACTTGTAAATTGGACTAAACAAAAGACTCATGTCCACTGAATTTGAATAAAACATGTCATTCAATCAATCTCCCATCAAAAGGTTTTATCTTTCATATAAATTTGAACATGAAGATGAGGTATACCTGTGTTGCTCCCAATTCTGAATTCACAACTTAAAGGATTCTGCTAAGATCCCTTTCTCCTAAACCCAGAAACTGCATAAGAAAAGTCAAATTCAATGAAAACCCAGATCAAAACAGCTTGTATTTACACTACCCACGATAGAAATCACAGCTCAGTCTCAAAATTTTGAGCGGTACCAACCTGCAGGAGGTCAGAGAAGAAAGAAGAACCAGCTTAGAATCTTTCTTGGTTTCTGGTTCCTTCTCAGAGGCATAAAATCAAACAGCTTGAGGACAAGAGAATCTGCTCAAATGATAAACCCAATCCAAACACGCTGTTGGTGGATGAAGTAAAAACACAAGTACTACAGCTCAGCTCAGCTTTCTATTTCTATTCTATGGGTGATCCTTGGCGGAAGCAAAATCAGAGGCTCTTGCTTGTACACTTTCTCGGGAAACAAACACCCAAGGCACTGAAACCTATGGTTTTAAGGAACTGGACGATCTTGTCTGTCCAAACTGCCACATTTAAGGGCTCCAACAATTTCTCTTCCGAAATTGCCCTCCATCGTCTCCACCATGTTGCAGAAATGCCACGTATGACGTCACGTGGTCCTCAATGGATCATCCATGACATGTCAGCATTTATTGAGGTTGACCGAATTGCCCTGGATTGGTATCGAGAATTACTGGGATTTGGGGTCGTTAGTATTTTATAAAAGTGGGTCGATTCAATGCGTGTTTGTGTTTTGTTTTTAGCAATAGAAACAAAACGACAATATCTAAATTATAAAGAGATGGAGCTTAGCTTGGTTTATGGGTCAAGCAAGCGTATGGGAACGTAAACGTAACGTAGCGCAGCAAAGATGGACCGAAATTGGTTCTTGGTCCAAGGGAAGAGCCACCTCTTCTAGATTTGGATTGTCGAAATTAGGCCGGCTCGATTCATTTAATGTGTAAATTAGTTCGTTTTTGAACCACTCGTAATAACTAATAACTTCTTGATTTGAGCGAAATGAATTTCAACTGAGTTTTACTTTGTTCATATTCAAAGATTATTTGTAATCGTTATCTTGTTAAACGATTTTATCAATCTGTTCAATCAAACGTGTGACCGTACGTCAAATGTTATTTAGTCGATTTTCCTTCCAAATTTTAAAACATGGATTCAAGGTGGAAATTTTAAAATATGTAACCCAGTTTTACAAGGTTACATTATTCGCATTTGCGATAAGTTATATACTTTCAACTTTTTACGAGGGATTTGTGTTAAAAAATTAAATTTGCCATTTATTTATTTTAGCATGTACAATTCCTGAAATCAAATCGAACCGGTTTTGATTTCTCTGTCTAACTCCATTCATAAGTCAAACACGTTTGCTTCCTATAGTAGAAATAGATCGACATACTCTCTTATGATATGTAGTAACACGATTGATATCACTTTAGCGTATAGACACGGATCTCAATCTCTTGCAATATGTGTGAAGCGGTTATCCAAGTTTGACCAAATTTCGACTGTCGTTAATTTCTATATGATCAGAAGATTCAAATGTCAACTCTTCTGTTAGCGAATCGGTCAGTAAGAATTTAACAAAAAATGTGTTACACCACATCCAACCGTGAATTTCCTGAGAATTAACATTAGGTTTTACTTTGGATCGATCAACAAGACAAGCCTTGTCTTGCAGCACAAAGTGCAATAAAAGATTTTTTTCGAGAAGTGACATAGTTATCAACAGATTCATTCAACGGTTATGTAACCAAGATCATTCTTGGGTGGTAGGAAGATTCAACATCAATCCATCCGTTTGTAGGACATTTGACTCGTACTAGTACCATCTTACGATCACTAATTCTGATCACTTAATGTATAATGTATCGAACTTAATTAGAACTCAACATTTTCGATTTATCAATTTTCTTAATATGAATGAAAACAAATATTGGTTACTCTTTGATAATGATGGCAAATCGATCATCCTAATAGAACCGAAATAATTGAGCTTAACATACAAAGGATAAAATTGTACGGTCCAATTGGAATATGTTACTCCCTCCGTCCCAAAATGAGTGTCATGCTTTCTATTTTGAGAAAAATTAAGGAAAAATTAGTTAGTGTGATATGTTTACTATTTTATCCTTATGATCATGTGTTAATGGATCTTAACTAACTTTTTATAAGGATATT
>JAYMTH010003207.1:0-11247 GCA_036897465.1 Pelargonium australe | reverse complement strand
AAATGTATAGTTTACTGGTGCTAGATGTAAAGTGCAATAGTTTACCGGTGCTAGGTGTTTTAAGTCAATAGTTGGGGAGGGCTTTCTGTAATTTCCCCTTGATATAAACCAGGCTAATCACTTAACCAAAGTTAGGTTTGTATTTTTCTTTTTGGTCAAGATGGAATTTCTAATTGATGAGCATTTGTATCAGTAGTATCAACTTCTGCAAAATGCACAGAGACCTCGAATTCAAACCCACTCCCCTAATCAATTCTCAATAGATGAAATGAACTAATTCTTAATTGTATTAACTTAAACATGGTAAATGTCCCAAGAAGCCCATCATATAATACTTATCATTATGATTTCACCTAATTTCTCATCATATAGATCAGTTGCAGAGTGTAGGAAAAAAGAAGAAGACTACAATTGCAGGAAACCACCCATATCCTTATAACATAGTCTGCAAGAAACTACTTACTACCTGTAGAGTGCCTAAATCAACAAATTTTCAAAACAATTAAGATAATTACATTTCAAATGATGAGAGCAGTACAAAAGACAAGAACAAACATGATAATTAATGTTTACAGGGGAAAAACATAATAATGCAGTAAAAATAATACCCTGCTTGTGACCTTCATGTTCCTTTTCCACAAGGTCTGACAAATATTCAGTCCCAATGATGTGCCCATAACTGTTCAGCCGAAGCTGCAAAAAATCTAATCTAGTTAGCACACTAACCAACTCCATTATGCTTAAGAGAGAGGGATGCTAAAGAAAATCATTTCCAGCAAGCAATTCCCTCTGGTGCATCTTGATTCTAGTATGAATAACACACACACAGACACACACCAATTCAAGTGGAAGAAAAATATATTTACAAAACCTTCTTACTTTCCATATGTTTGTATCAAGATCAACTTCATGTTTGCCTGACATGTCAATTGCATCCACACTTAAGACTGAAAAATAATAAGAAAAGATGGGAGAAATTAGAGGTAATAAAAGTATGAGCCTCCAGATCTATGTCATGGAAAAACTATTGTAAGAGATCAGACAAAAATTGAAAGTTGATGTTAATGAGATGGGTAAAAATGTAGGGATTGAGCTAACCATCACAAGGCAAAGAAGGAAATGTCATATTGATGTGTATTGGTAGCGTTTCTCCCCGTTTCAAGTCAACAGACATCTGCCAAACATATATCATATCCGGACAATAAATACGTACACGTGTGCAATTTATAGAAGACCACTGTTTTCTTGCTATATTAAGTTATTGAAGGTTTGGTCAAAGATAAGCCAGTTCACTGGGAAAAAAAAAAGTCAAATAATAAACTACTGCTTCTAGATTTTTTTTCGTGTTCATGTTTTCATGATTCTTGGTCACCTAAGTCTAATACAAAGTACAAACCTAAATGATTGAGTGATTGCTGTCATAGGGACATAGACCTTTTGAGGCATACTTAACTCATGTGGAGGTGCCACTTGAGATTAAGAAGCTAAAGTTGCCAGGATGAATGAGCCAATACTAAGCACAGTCTGTTCAGTTTTGCTCCCAATAAGTAATGGCTTCTCAGTTATAAATTCTTTGGCATCCCAGTACTCTCAATGAAATTTACACTGCTTGCAAGCCATGTCTAAACTGACTATCACAGTATCACTGTGATCAAATTAAATGAAATCTAGTGCTGATCAAAAAATTATTCTCTCTTGTGAATTGAAAGATATAATAGATATTTCATTCTATCACTTGCAAGTTTGATTCAAATGGCCTCCTTCAGAACTTATTGCTGTTTAGACTTCCTACGTATTTCAAATTTCTCAGTTATCACCATCAACGATGGAGAATTTGAGCTTTTGGACATAAAGGTGAGGTGTTTAAAACCCACCTGTCCACAAGGATTTGTTGGTATTGAAAAGATGTTAACTGTTTACCAGGACTCGTCTATTTAATGTTTCAAAAAAGAACACAGGTTTCAAGGTCTATAAGACTACAACAAATGATACACAAGCATCTGAGAAATGTATTACAGTAAATCATCGAATTACAGAGGAAATAAAAAGATAATAGTCATATGAAGACAAACCTGATGAACCGTATATGTAGCAAGATAATATCTCAGCTCGTGCAAGAACAAAGTCGCCATTATGATTAAACCAACTAAAGAGACTACAGTAGCAAATAAACAAACATGAAAATGAGCACAGTACAATCAAATACATATGTAAGAGAGAGAACAGAATAAAATTCCTAAATCTGAATTAAGACTCAATTCAACACATATTGCTTCTTATATAAATATAAAATACATGTACATAATATATATTCAGTTTGTGCACGTATTTTAGGTGGGAGTAGTTTCAATATTGGCAGATATTGACCTTTTCTAGAAATTCTCAAGGAAAAGGGAAAGAAGAGAGAGAATAACCGGATTTATTGTCTTTTCTCTTCAGATTTAAGATATTTAGGAAGTCCTACTGGTCCTCCCTATTCCATTTAGTCACAACGTTTGAAGGTTTGGTTTTATTACTGCCCTTGTTCTTTCTATTCTTTCCCAATAAACACGTTCCAATGGTAAGAGTAGTGTTCCGATTAGTTGGTTTTCAATCAGAAGAGTAAAAAACCTTAGTAACTAATATAAGGGAACCCCCAGTTAAGGCCTATACTAATACAAGGATACACACATTCAAATAAATGTGTGAAGCCTATACTGATGGTATGATACTCATTTCCTGTTCCGAATTCATACAAAACTAACAAAGCCAAAAGAAACTAATAATACAAGCCCCTTACCGAGTGCCCCAGTTCGTGTTTTCTGCAACAAGTGCTCTTCTGCGCGAGGAAAAGCATCAAGGCTCCTTATAGCTTGTTTTAAACCCATCTTCACCTCGTCCCCCACCAATAAAATGTAAATATAATAACACCTGTGACCTGAATATCAATCACTTGTTCACGGACCTAAAACTCCTTCAATTAACACAATCAATTTAAAAAACTGAAAACAAAAACACAAAATTCAAACCTGAAAACTCAAAATTTCCACAGATCACGAATAAGAGAAAGCAAAAAGCTATTTAAGTCCTAACCAGAGTCCATTGATCAAAAACACGTACAGATTCATTCATAAATCTGAATTTCTAGAATTACATTCGTTTTGATCCCCTCCATTAGAGCTACCAATAACAAAGGAAATGGAAAACGAATCGCAATTACAGAACGTAAGAAAGAGGGGAGGTCTGTTTGTTTGAAGGGAAAACATTTTCAAATTTTCCGGGAAAATTAAGAGCAATTGAGAAAATAACGTACCTCACCGCGTCTGTAAGATTTTAAGATTCTGAATGAATCAGGCGATTCTCTATGGCTTATGGACGAGACAGAAGCTCGAAATTGACGCCGTTAAATGAGTTATGGTTGCCTGAGATGGAGAGAATTACTACTGTGCGGACAACCTCATCGTCTTGCCGTGGGACCGACTTATATCAACTCTCTCCATCGTTGATTGACATGGGAGTATGGGACCCATCATAAAATCCTGAATTTATGAGATTTTCCGACAGTTGAATATTTTATGAGACAATAGTATGCACATTTACTTGTGTAATTAAAAATTATTTTACGCAAAAACTATACGGTGTTGCATAGATGTCGGGTTAACACATAAAAACCTTATATATTTTTTTTCTTTTAATACTTCAAATATATGATTGTCTTAAAATAAATACTCATACCGTCGGGGCGGTAAGGACCTTCAAATTTGAGCGGTCTGTCTCTCGTATGAGAGTTGTACCTTCAAGTTATATAATGCAGCAGTAATTGTTTTCGTTTGTGACGGATTGGTCTCAACAAGTGGTGTTTAACGCGTAAGAAGCGGAATGTGAGATTGTGGCTATGGCAGAATTTAGTTCAGGGAGAGTTTGTAGTGTCTCCCGTGATAGGATCAGGTCACGAGCTAGTCGAGACCGATGGGATCTGGTTCGGTGTGAGGTGTTGTTGGGTTTGGTGATCTGGGTAACATCTCGCCCAGTTCTCCTGACAGTGGTGGGCGGCTTCCGTGGTAAAATTAGGTTGCGGAGTCGTCTCTAGCAGTATGGTCTGATTTAGATGAGGAGGTGGAAGTCCGGCACATTCGGCATTGTGGGACATGCTGGGGCGGAAGGTCTCGATTTGAGGCTAAATAACACCCAATCATATGAGTTGGTTAACTCCCCGTCAAATCCTCTCGGAGGTCATGGGCTCTTTCCATGTTTTAGTATGCTGCTCCTTAGGTTTATTTTTGTTGTTTGGATTGTTTTGGTGTTTTAGTTTTGAACTTTGGTTTTGTTTTGTTTTAGTTTTTGGACATGATTTGTTATATGACTTTATTGGAAGTAAATGAAAGTGGAGAGTTCAAGGTAAAATAAAAAAATAAAAAATACTCATATTGTCGGTAAGGAGACTCGAACTTGAAATCTAAAAGAAAAAAATCTAAAATGTTTTAACCACTTAACCCAACATGTCATAATTTTTGTAAATAAAAAATGTATAGTAATTTTGAGACAAATAAATTTAATATCTATATATATAAAAAAATCTCTATTTCGAGTAAGAGGTGCCCTACTATGCACTAACCTAGTAGCAAAATGTTGGTCATAGTCGTAGACGTTGAAATCTATGGGATCAGTATTTGTAACGCAACTGCAATTTCTCATATATTGACTCGAGACCTCAGATTATGCCGAACACCTTTTCCTAGTTGTTCCACACACTTGGTGGTTAGTATTTTTATTTTCCTTACTACATTTAAAAGGAAAAAAAAAATATATTGGTCCACTTTGTTTCCTAATCCTTTGACTAAATTGGCCTACGCCGCGTTGTAGGCGATTGCCCCACTTTACGATCTCAAAGTCATAACTCTGTTCAGTTCTCAGTCTCTCTGAGCCGCCTGCGACTGCGAGTTCGTGTTCTATCATCCATGGCGCCCAACATTCTATCCATCTTCTCATCTATAGCTATAGCAGTTTCGGTCGCTCTCGTCGCCTTTTTCATTCGATTCTCTCTCAAATCTTCTTCTACGCCTCAATCGGTAAGGGTTTTCTCTCAATTTCCCCTCTGCTTCTGTTTCGTTGACTGAAAGATAGGTCCAATATGTGAAAACAACACTAATTGGTGTTGAGCAAACAATGGGGTTTTTGTTTTTGTTTGTTCGTGATTCGGTGATTGTAACAATTAGCTGCTGCTTCTTCTGGTATTGTGTAGAGATTGTTCACTGTTGAGGAGCTGGCATTGTACAATGGAACTGATGAAGCTTTGCCTATCCTTCTAGGAATTCTTGGGTTCTCGATTTTTTTTTTTTTTTTCCTTCTCTCTCAACAGTCAACATTCATCTTATATGGTCCCATGATTGTGTTCAGTTTTGTGTGTATTTTGCATCCTTACACTCAAGTTTCTATTTTTATCTCATCTAGGTATGTGGCTCTCACTGTATAAATATATTTGGTGTAGTTTTCATGTTGTAATGAATGTATGTAATGTTTCAAATGTGGAGATAAATTTGGAAGATTGATAGCTCAGGTTGGAATACTTGATCATTTGATGCAAATTGTTTTTTTTTTTTTTTCCTTTTTTCATTCATATAATAAATAAATAAATAAAAGTTGGGGTTAGGTGGCCTTGGTCATGTCTACTTTTTTTTGTGTGCTTATTTTCATGTTCAATTAGGTCTACCCCAGTGCAATTTGTAGAAATTAAAAGGGGTAGGGGTAGACCTAAGTTAATACTAAAATATCAAAAGAAGCAGTAAGAAAAGACATGAAAATGCATGATTTAAGCAAAAGATGGCATTAGATAGGATGGAGAGGGGAAGAGAAATTTTAGTCTTAGATTCTAAGGAGTTTTGTACAAGGATTCATGTAGCTGACCCCAACTTTGTTTGGGAAATGACTTGATTGTTCTATTCATATGGTTTCTCGGTGATCAAAATGCGGATTGGTTGTGCTTATTATGTTCACTTTTGAACCAGATCGGTGTTTGATGTAACTAAAGGAAGATCTCATTATGGTGCAGGAGGGGGTTACAATCATTTTGCTGGAAGGTTGGTTATATTTATATTCTTGTGGATTTATGTTACTTATATGGAGAAAGAAAAAAAAATTGATTACCCATTCCTTTGTAGGATACATCTCTTTTAATCAGTCTGCAATGGAGTCATTGTTCCTCAGATAGATTTCCATACTAATAACAATTAATTATTTTCCTTTGTGATTTTTTGTAAACCTAGAGATGCTTCCCGTGCATTTGTTTCAGGAAACTTTACAGGTAAAAAGGTCTTTTGCGATACATTGATTCGCTATTATCCCTTTACATGAGTCCATATCTAAAACCCTATCATCGTTTTCATACAGGAGATGGGCTAACAGATTCCCTGCGTAATTTATCCAGCACTGAGGTAATCAATGTTCTTGGTCTTTTGGTTTATAGTTGGTGAACCTTGTGTTGGTGTTACGTCCCTTGTGACTTGGGGTACAGTAGTTTACCTTTTACACTCCCCACTCCAAAGTTCAGCGCAATATTTATCTATCACAAATCAATTATTAATATTCAGACTGATTGAACTATGGCATGTGGGAAAGTCAAATACAACAGTGTGGTGCTCCATATGCATAATGTGACATTTATTGAAATGCCCCTATTTCTATTTGAGACTTATGCCCTCCCTCGTTGTATAATATTCATACATCAGTTTTTGTATTATACAAGAGAGTTCCTGCGTAACTGTAGATCTTAGCTCTAATTTATAGGATGGGCTCGCCTCAGTTACTGTGTACTAACTATTTAGAATCTCCCCGGTATCCAGTCGTAAATATCTAAAGGGGGCATAAATCATACATCAAGTACCTGGCTTAAAACGCATTTAAAAGGCCGTTCTGAGCGTTTTCAATTAAAAGTATACCGCGGGTTTTTACTCTTTCAGTTCTTTATTTTATAGATTAACCATGTTGCATGTTTGTATGTTACTGTTGAAGTTCTATGGTATGTGATTAAGCTATTTTATGTTTCTAGGTTAAGAGTATTGTTGACTGGCGAGATTTCTACTTCAGAAGTTACACGTGAGTAACACCTTATTCAGCTTCTCGAAAATTATGTAGTGTAGTTGAGTGATTCCAGACCTGTTACCTATGTGACACTCCATGCCTCCCAGAGAACTACAATCCATATTTCAGTTTGGTTGTCACTTTGTTCCTTTCCTTTTTGTTTTTAAGTATTAGCTTTAAGGGGGAGGATACTGTGATCAGCAAAAGAGCACAATGCTTGGTTTTTATTTTGTCCTGACTCCTCATTGTCAGATTTGCTGGTAAGCTAGTGGGTCGTTACTATGATGAACAAGGAAATCCCACCAAATATATAAAAGGTGCTGAAGCAAAGGCTGCTAGAGCTGCACAACTCATGGAGAAACAGAAGAACGAAGAATCAAAACAACCAAGTTGCAATTCCAAGTGGAGTCAGAATGAGGGTGGCGAGGTATAAATTTTAACATTGCCTGTTAATAAAGTTGCAAACCCAGTTGGCAAGGATGTCTGCCAATTAGTAATACGTAATGGCTGGAGGTTCAAAAAAATTTATGTGTGCATATTTTCATTGAATGCTTTGTCAGGTTTGGTGCGAAGTCGGCATGCCAAGACTAGTTCAGAAGCCTCTAGAAATTGCATTGACTGGAAAGATGAGCAAGCGCTGTGCGTGCTTCAAGGAAGATGAGTTGAGCCAGTCAGGGTTGGAAGTTTATGAAGGATGTGATTACCTAGCCCAAAGGTGCCGAGTCTGACCTATAGCTGCTTTATAGTTTATAGTCTTGTACGGATTGAGTTAATTGTGTTTACGAAATTTATAGTATCCAACTTCCAACTGCAGGAACTAGCATAGAAAATTGTACCTACCCACTTTCATTCTCTTTTCCTATACCCATCTATGACCTTTGTTGTAATCATGTTTCACCGATATTGTTTTATCTACAGCTACAAATGATTTACTTAATCAATAAACCTTGTGCTTATATTTCTTCGATCCAGTTGTAAGATTATCACCATGTAGTGCATCTTTTAATTTTTAGGTGAAAATACTGGTTTTTGGAGAGAACAATCGTGTTAAGATAACTCCTATAATTGGGCTAGTTTGCCATATTGTAACTACAAGTATAGTTAAGCTTGCGAAGTAGTTAAAAAGCGGTGCTAACTACCCAAAACTATAGTTTTTAAGAAGATAAATATCCTTATCATGTTTATTGCTAGCAGAAACACATCAATTTAAACCAATCTTATTTGGGATACATACAAATTTAAATTTCTTGAACCCCATATACATTTCTTTATTTCTCAATTGTTGTGGCCAACCTTTAGTGCCTACTTTCATACAAGACATCTTTTTGCGACTCTAACCTTCAACCCATGTTTCATATGGAGGACAATAGAGTTACTTGGTGTCACACATTGACCTTCAACCACTTGTATCTGATAATTATGTAGGATGGAGACTGCAACTAGTTTCATTTGAGTGAAACTCATGTCCTTGCCTAAACAGCTCCTTGGTCCGGCATTGAATGCTGTGAACTTGTAAGATGGTGCATGAACGATTTCACCATGTCCGGTGATCCATCTCTCGGGCTTGAACTCCAAGCAATCCTTGCCCCATATCCCTTCCATCCTTCCCATCGAGTAGAAGGAAATGAACATCTTTGTATTTGCATCGATCCGGAGTCCACTAGGAAGAGTGTCTGGTAGCAGTGAAGCCTTGTGATTGATAGGCACAGATGGGCATAGCCGCAAAGTCTCACACAAGGCTGCATGTAGATATACCAGTTTATTTACCTCTTCTGCACTGAATATGCCTTGCTTCCCGTCTTTTGCCTGATGCAACTTCTCTTTGATCTCTTCTAAAATCTTGCTTTCAACTGACTTGTTTGTTCCTATGAGCCAGAAAAACCAGGAAATGGCTGCACTGGTTGTGTCTCTCCCAGCTACCAGGAGATTGCTCGCGGCATCTCTCAGGAACTTTTCAGATTCTGTAATGCCTCCGCTGTCCCATTCTTTCAGTGCCTCTTCCTCCATCAGATAAGCTGTCAAAAAGTCGAAGTTGGTTTCTGCTTCTTCCCGATCTTCCTCCATTTGGGATCTGCTTTTGAGGTATTCGTCTTTCTTCACTGAGATGCACTGATATATGAAACTGTCAAGTGTCTTGCAAGCTGTACTGAGTTTCTTCTCTTGTCCAATTTGAAGCCATCTCTGCAACTTCCAGTAGCTTTCTGGCACAACATGCCTGTACAGCACAGCCTCCTCCATGTCGTTAAACGCTTTCTCGTAAGGAACTTGAGGGAATTCAACAGAGAGGCAGTTCGGGTCGCAACCCAAAACCAGCGAGCAGATGATATCAAAGTTCATCCTTTGAAATACATCTTGCATATCCACCTCCACTTCTTGGCTGGACACATGATCAAGAACTGGAACCAAGCTTTTGGCCACTTTTTCTTGGATGGTTCTCTCAAGAAACAGCAGGAACTTGCTGTGCTTTAGAAACCACTGAGTCATTCTCCTCTGGAACTTCCACGAATCAGAATCAGCAACCAGAACACCTTCTCCGAAAGGGTAAAAGATCTCCCTGAAGTCCGGCCCTTTCGGGAAATTGGCAAAGTTCTTGCTGAGTATGTAGTGTGTGTTAGCAGGGTCACTAGTGAACACGAACTCCAGATCAGAAAACCAAGGTCCTTTGAACAAGAATGTGCCACCATTCTGATTCAGAATCTTGGTTACGTACTCGTGGAGCCGAGATATATTCCAGAGAAGCCCTGGAAGCATCCCGAGAACAGGCCAGTTTGTGATAGGGGAGTTTCTGTTTCTTCTCCAGTGGCAGAGGAAGAAGAAACAGATGAAAAATAGCAATATTTCCATCATATATGGAAGTGGTGCCATTGGAGCCTGTGATGATAAGGTTTGATGTGTTTATATTGATAGAGGAAGATGCACAGTTTTCATGCTATGGAGACCAAAACATCTAAAATGAATGTAACAATTCAGTTAATATTAAAAGTAAATCAATACTATCTTTATAACAAGTCAGTTAATATTTCGTAAACCCTGTGAAACTAAAATGAATGTAACAATTCATTTTAAGATCGGTTTTGGAGTTCGAATATCCTCTACCCAATTTGGAATGACAACCCAAACTTGTCTATTTCCCAATCAATAATGTTGAGTTATTTGTGGTCATTTGACAGTATTGTCGTTTTACTTTGTTGGCACAATTACCATCTCATCCACTATATCTGTCCATACTGATTGGAACTGGACGAGACAGTGAAGTGGACTTTCTGGGTTGCTACATATGTGTGATTTCATCAAGGGACATGATATATTACTGGAAAGTTTTTTGGATTTAGCCACTCGACTCAAAATCATATGTTTTTTATCCTTAAAATTTCAATTTTTTTTTTTCATTTTGGCCCTTTATACAGGCTGTAGTATATTGATAACTATCACCTCACCTATCATCTCCATGTCAGCTGCCACATCACCAAATAGTATCCATGTCACCTATGGAGCGCCACGTCACCACTCAGCCTCCAACCTCAATGAAACGATTTGTTTTAAATCGCCATCATCATCTGGCTCTAAATTGAACAATCACCATCATCATTCAAGCTCACATGGCTACTCAAATCGGTGCTACTCACTACAACATTTCCATTGTTCCTCTCCGGATCAGATCCTTTGATCGAAACCGTCCCTCTCGTAATCTCTCTGCAGAAACTTCATCAACCCCTCATGCATGTGTGTCTATTTGTAGTATTATCAATTGAATTAATTATGTGAGTGGATAATTAGATATACTTATCTTTCAACATGTTAATTAGACATACGTAGGTAGCAGTAATTTGGATTAGAAATTTGAGAATGGTGTTGAAGTGGGTAATAAATTCCAAGATAAATATGAAGAGTAAAATGTGTATATATAACTTTATATCAGTTGCAACTTAACCAAGCCAATGAGGTGATGACATCTCATCAAATTTCACTTATACCCACCCAAGTGAATTTGTAGGAGCGGAGCGACCCGTCCGAATCCATGATTTTAAATGAGGTGTCATCACCTCATTAGTGCAACTGATATAAAGTTATATCAGTCAACTGATGCACATATTACTCTACATATATTTACATATACTGTGTTGCCTATCTTGGTTCTAATTTCAATTGTTTAATTGGCATGATTATCGTTTACTTATTGGTTTTTTTGCT
>JAYMTH010003206.1:0-11250 GCA_036897465.1 Pelargonium australe | reverse complement strand
GTCGTAGATTTTAAAATTTACGACGGAATTCCGTCGTAAATTCCGTCGCAAACAGGTAATTTTCTTGTAGTGTGTGAAGAGTGGGGGATCGATCCTAGGACCTCCTCCCACTCACAAAATTGGTTTAACCAATTGCGCCACATACGATGGTTTTCATTTATTCTTATAGTTCCATTTTAGTGTAGACCTCCCGAAATTTCAGTCATGAGTTATTGGATGAGATTCTGAGCCAAGAAATACGCAAAATGAATTTGAGAGTGCTTTCCGTACCCATAAATTCATTGAAACGGATATGAGTTATTTGTGACATCGCCTCATCAGCCATAGCTAATTGGCTTATGAGTTATGACTGAGATTTTTTTTTCTCATACTATTGATAACTTTATGATCATGAAAATAAATTTAACAGTGTAGTGGGTGAGATTTGAGAATTGATTCGTCCGTAAGATTCAAAATCAAATTTTACGAAAAACTATCTTTTCGAATATACGTCTCATTCACTTAAATTTTTGCCTTTAAAAACACACCACAAGGGGATCTTGTGATTTCAAGAAAAATGTCAAAGTTGGTATGCTTGTGGGATCTGCATGTTGGAGTTTGTTTCATAGTATACAAAGCAATTAATATAATTATTGTCCTTGGGTTGTGCAATCTACTGGTTTATGTAAACTAAGCTAGGCTTAAGTAGGCCATGTGTTTTGTGGTCTGAATATAGTACTTCACATAACATATATCCTAGAAACCAATTAATGAGTCACATGAGATTTCCATGTGTGCAAAGGATAAAACTAGCCACTATTTTTCATCTTTCATCAACTTGTGTTATTTATGGAGCATGTGATGCACTATATGACTCAAAAGTGAGGTTGATGACAAAAGCTCTAGCCTCTAGGTGCAAAAAACCAAACAATACAAAGACTTTGTCAACACTAAATGCTTGTGGTATGATAGAAAAGAGAGGTCACATTCACAAATGTGTGCCCACACAACTTGCCCTAGAAATCTTATGCAATTCTTGTTTCTTAGTTTCTTTTACAGGCAAGCATACCAACTGAGGTTCTTGTTTCTTAGCTACACAAGCTAATATCAAGGAACTGAAACTACGTTTTGCAGGTTTTGCGAGATAGGCCTCACAATAACACATCAGACGGCAAGCCCAGCGGGGAAAGGTTGCTAGCCGGATTGGAAGGCAATGGTGGAATTTTGATCAACAATACTGTGATTGTTGGTCCATTTGCTACAGACAACTTCACAACCATTGGAGAAGCCATTGCAAGTGCACCTAACAAAACAATGCCTAGAGATGGCTATTACATCATCTATGTCAGGGAGGGACTCTACAACGAATACGTCGTCGTGCCCAGAAATAAGAGGAACATTATGCTACTTGGAGATGGGATCAACAGGACTGTCATTACAGGAAACCATAGTGTCATTGATGGCTGGCCAACGTTTAATTCTTCAACCATGGGTCAGAAACTAAGCTCTTTGTTCAATTCTAGTTCATATATTATTATATATGTGAAGGACCTCAGTTAGTGACTCCTATTTCTATATAATGATGCAGCTGTTTCTGGAGAAAGGTTTTTATGCATTGACATGACATTTAGGAACACGGCTGGTCCAGAGAAGCATCAAGCAGTTGCTGTGAGGAACAGCGCTGACCTCTCTACGTTCTATCGTTGTAGTTTCGAAGGCTATCAAGACACTCTCTACGTGCATCGTCTAAGGCAATTCTACAGGGAATGTGACATCTATGGTACCATAGATTTTATATTTGGGAACGCTGCAGCGATCTTCCAGAACTGCAATCTTTATGCTAGGAAGCCAATGCCTAACCAGAAAAATGCATTCACAGCACAGGGCCGGACGGATCCTAATCAAAACACTGGCATCTCCATTCAGGATTGTAAAATTCTAGGTGCACCGGACTTGGACTCGAACTCAACATTCAGCTACCTAGGACGGCCTTGGAAGAACTACTCTAGGACTGTCTACTTGCGCTCTTATATCGGTTCTCTCATCCATCCACGCGGATGGTTGGAATGGAACGGAACCATTGGACTAGACACTCTCTATTATGGCGAGTTTGAGAATTATGGACCCGGCGCAAATGTTAGCCAGAGGGTGCAGTGGCCTGGCTACAATGTGCTGAGTTCTTCACAAGCCGTCAATTTTACTGTCTACAACTTCACATTGGGACAGACTTGGTTGCCTAACACAGACATTCCTTTCTCTAAAGGGCTTGATGGTTAAGGAATTGAAACATAAAGTCTAATACCATTACATTCAACATGTTAAATAAAAATGTAATCTTTATTGTTCATGTGAAATGCAAATGATCAGCTAAACTCCCTCAAAACATAACAAATACCAATCTTGAACAGATCTTCATGTAATTCTAGGTGGATAACCAATCAATGCATCAAGAAAAAAAGGACAAGGGCCACATAAAACAATAATTCGCTGAAATTATGAAACTAGAACAGGAAAAACCAAAGATTTCCGACAAAAGATATGTTGCATCACATGTAAGAAATGACATACCATATCAGGATTGATAGAGCTTGATAAAGACTTGCATCAACTCCATAATTATTCCTCGTAGCTCTCAAGTCTTGGTGTAATTAATGAGCAACTACCAAGTTCTGATCTCCAGACATTTCTTTATAATTTATCATATCTTCTTGACCTCTGTACTGTACTCTACATTGACTATTGGCAGCCACCATTACAAGTCTCCATAACCTCCGCTTCGGTAAAGCTACTGCTACTGTCTTTCTTCATCTTCTTGGTTGACCCAACTTGCACCGACACCAATAATTTCCACGCGCCTTGTCCCCTTCCTTCAACTCCATAAATAACACTCAGTCATTACTGGTTCAGTACTCATTCAGTCATTTCATCGAACACCTTATCTGCACAAGCACAATGCACTACCCAACTTTCTCTCTGCTTCTTTTTCTTTCTCTGCCCTTTCTCTCCATTGCTCTGCAAAACTCCACCCAGTCCCCAACCACCGCCTGCAAATCCACCCCCTACCCCAAGCTCTGCCGCTCGATCTTATCCACAGTTGGGTCATCGCCGTCGGATCCGTACGGGTACGGGAAGTTCTCCGTCAAGCAATGCCTAAAGCAAGCGCAAAAGCTGTCGGAGGTCATCGACCGGCACCTGAGGCGGAAGAAGCAGTCGTCGGCGATGACCCACATGGAGTTCTCGGCCCTAGACGACTGCCGGAGCCTGTCGGAGGACAATGTGGACTTCTTGGAGACGATAACGAAGGAGCTGAAATCGGCAACCCAATCGTCGAGCGATGCTGTGGTGGATAAGGTGGAGACGTTGTTGAGCGCGGTGGTGACGAATCAGCAGACCTGCATGGAGGGGCTTGTGGATGCGAAGAGCAGCATTGTGAGTGCACTGTCCGGGTCGATTTCGAATGTGACTCAGCTGTACAGCGTGTCGCTTGGGTTGGTGACCGCAGCCATGAGAAGGAATCTGAAGAAGCAGAAGAAAAACAGAGGATCTGGTGGTGGAGCCCCTAATCACAAGGTTCGGACACCACTTGAGAGTGTCATTAAGGTAATTAATTACATAGATTAAGTTAAATTATATCAATATTTTAAGGAAAAGTATTTTTCCATATGTATTTGACAATGTTAATGAAAATGTTTAAGGTAAAAAATGGAAAAATTTCAATACACTAATGGATTCATTATAAAAGTTATTTTTTTGTTTATATTTTATTGAAGATCGCGTGAGATTTGATGGATTATAATAAGTTATCGCAACTTGTTAGGGTATAATTTATCAATATTAGTACACTAAAAATCGTAAATATATTTTTTTATTCACTTAAACCGATAAATATATTATGATATTGAAACAATCCATTTTATACCCTAAACATTTTCACGAGTAATAACAAATACATGAAAAATACATGCAAATAAAATACATGTGTGAATACTTCTCTTTATTTTAATTAGTTTAACTCATAGACTCTCCACAAAAACTAATTTTTTTTGACAGAAAAATAAAATAAAAAAACTTATCATTTTCATAATTATTACATATACTGTCTATAAATTTAGTTGATTTAATGAATTTATATCTTTTAAATATTGTCTTAAAACTAGTGTCATAGTAAAAATTAAGTACAAGAAGTGTTTTCCTTTCAAAAAAAAAAAAAAAAAAAAAAAAATACTCGTTATTTTTATTTTACATAAAAAAAAACAGAGATATTTACAGTTGAAGAATATTAAATTGACGTATTTAACCAGGAATGGTAATCATTAAACTTTACTCCAACCTAATAGATTATGCTTCTAAGTTGGAGCAAAGTTTAATATGGTATCAAAGCTGGTTTGGTCTTAGGCAATGTTTGGCCTGTTTGTATTATCTACCCGGGTAGCAGGCCTGCAAGACGTACTCTATATTGAATGTGTGTGTTGTTTGAGACTGATTGATATACGTTTGGTCCTCTACTTAACAGCTTTTAGGTTGGACTAAAGTTTACCAATAATAAACCAACTGGGATATACACCGCAGCATATTCATGCACAATTGACTTAAAACTATTATCACCTCTTCAAACTTCACCCTGGCACAAATGTTCTGCTCCATCGCTACTTCGGCAATGGTATCCAGATTTTGTTGGCTTGAAGACTTCTCCAATTCTAACTTCTTAATCTGTGAGGTAAATAATAAACAATACACGAAAATTTATTACAATACCATTCATTCAATAAGAACATTAACTAGTAAATTGTTACAAAGTTTCATTGAGTTATGAATTAGAGAAGGAAAATAAGAAATAAACCTGTTCCTGAAGTTGCTTAATTACAACAATAGCCTCTGACTCCCTCAAACCTACATCTTTGTCCCCACCAATGTTACTACTATCGGAGGACACCTCAGCCAAGTTTCTATATAAGCAATCAATTTGTATATCACTTAATGTTTTCTGCGCACACACACACAGAGTGATAAGGATACAGTATTGAAGTCATTCAAAACCAGAGACAAGATAATAAGACAATAATCTTGACCTGAATTTCACTCTTCATAAATAAATCCTCGTACTCTGCTTGTATGTCTACATGTTCCTTGTCCTCCTGCCAGATTAACCGACATTAGGGTGCCAAAACTTCTTTGGTGAGAGATCTAAAGAAAAAGTCATATAACAAACCATGGGTAAGCTTTTCTTCCTGGCTGGTACTTTTCTCCTGTTTGTTTCATGCAATAGTGCACGTGGATCAGGGAGAGAACAACTCTCTAATGAATGATTTTTATGATCTTCATCTCGCTCAGGGGATTCACCCACACCAGCTTCAATTTCATTCTCCAACTCATCAAAAGGAAGAAGTGGTCCCATGTCACGCTCTGGTCTCGTTGGTTTTAAAGCAGATGCCTGTGACTGGATGTTGGAATGCACATGTGAAAGAAAATTAGCTTACACAGTGAATTAAAATATTATTGCGAATCTAACTTTTTACAGAATAAATGTGGAAAAGATAATGTTTCGGGAGCGGTAGTTCATTTGTAGCCTGAACATGGCAAAATAAAGGGTATAAAAAATGTAATTGACAAATAAGAGTAGTATGATGTTAGATTGCTTTCAATAGATTGGAAATAGAAAGTAAGATTTTATTGTAATTCAGATTTGAAATATTTTAAGTAGGATTTTATTACTCCACACCTATAAATATTGTTTGGTTGTATTGTTTTGAATTAAACCAATACTCAATTATATACACTCACCTCTCATTCTGTCAGGGAAAAAGTTGGACTATTGCACCATATTCTGGTTCAATAACACAACAGTATCATCTTTTCTTTATTAGAAAAGGTTCAACAAATATCCCAATTAGACATTACTTAACTTGTACAGGCTCAGTTCTGAAATCCTAACCCCAGCTGATATACTACAGCACACTTTACACTCCACTCAGGACCAATCCCCTCGGCAACCACTTTAAAAGGGCACTTGACTGTACTAACCTGAACTACCTCATATTTTGCACAAACTGGCACTGGGTACTTAGTAATATTTACTATCATCATGCTCAAAGCTATCTATATCATATGAACTATTATGAGATAG
Organism: Pelargonium australe; assembly: GCA_036897465.1. NCBI lineage: Eukaryota > Viridiplantae > Streptophyta > Magnoliopsida > Geraniales > Geraniaceae > Pelargonium > Pelargonium australe. Next base: position 5,147 of record JAYMTH010003206.1, on the reverse strand, counting down.
TCTACCTTCTAATTACTACTGAGTATTTATAAACAATGGGTGTTCTATTAACATTCTGGCCTTCCTAGAAACTAGTCAAATTACTTTTAACTCCTTTATACACAATTAAGAGTGCCATTAACTGGAACATCATTGGTTACCCCTCCAGAGGGCCTCTGCCCTGTCTATCTTCTTCATCCCATCTAAACTCTTCTTTGCAGTGCACCCCCTCAGTCAGACAGACTTGGCCAACTTCATCATCATCCCAAAATACATACCAACCACTATTAAAATACCAAGACAACTCCACTACTATAACAAAAATAAAAAGACAAGTATGCTATTCGTGCTCTATCACCTAAACTCAACTTATCCCCAATTATGTGACATCAGCCACATGAATCCTTTTGTCCCATTCCCCTCAACTCAAGTTTCTTCTCAATTCTCACTTAAAGTTTAATCCACTCTAACTGTGCAACTTCTATTCAACCTATTAGAACCTGCAACAGGAAAGAGAGGACAAAACCAATTTTGCAATATTGGCTTCCCATGATCAAAATATCAAAAGAAGTTTACTTTGTACCCTGCTGAGACAATCACTGAAAATATATTCTTTATTGCATTTCATAATTTTCCAGAACTCTTTCTATAAATCTTTATACGTTCTGATTTAATACGACGAAAAAGATCCTTTGTTCAAAAGATGCATTCACATACGCATACATGAATTCTTTCTATGTTATGAGTAAATGAATCATATATCTACAGGACGAGAATCCTTTTGTCCCATTCCCCTCAACTCAAGTTAAAAATTACCTCCCTGAGAGTCCCCTCTGATAGCTTTCCAGGGCACCATGTAACCCGCCTCTTCTGCAGGAACAAACATCAAACCCTCATAAAGAACTAGAGGAGGAAAGAGAGATGGGAATATAGTAATATAATATAGACAATAGTTATATCAATTAACAATGATGTGCAAGGTTACCAAACTTCGATTATCAGTACCTAGAAAATATACCAGGGAAAAGGAAGAATACTTGAAAGAAAAGTATGTCAAACAATCTTTATTCGGCCTCTATTCAATAGAAGTACAAACCTAAATTTATTCAATAAATAAATAAAGTTTCAAACCTTTTTAGAAAGATCTTGATTCTCATCTCTGTTTGAATTCAACACCATTGAGCTCAAGTTTTCAATTTTCTTTGCTTGCTCTTGCAACCTCTTCTCCCACTCAGCTTGGGCTTTCTTTTCCTCCTCCAGTTCCAAAGCTATGCGCTCCCTCTCCAGTTCAGTCTGCCAGGCAAGTATTATAATCCCAGTATATGATTACACATTCTTCTGTAGTACAGACTTAATAAACCATAGAATTCAAATTATCAAACCTGTAATAATGTGTTCCGGAGATTGAGAATCTCTTCTCCCAGATGTTCGGAATGAGAACCCTGAAATAAACACAAGAACATAAGATGTCCTTTTAAAAGCATAAATTTCAGTATAATTCCTTACAAGCTATTATATTTACTCTATCATAACTACACAAACCTGCAACTTGGCTCGAAGCTCCTCAATTTCTTTCTTTTGACGTTTCAGCAAAGCAGCATCTGTTAATATCTGTCATCAATCAACGAGCTAAGTTAAAATAACAAAGAATTACGTGTATGGAATATCATGTTAAAATGCCATGATAATGAAGTAGGTAGTCTTAAGAGGGTGAGCAGAACCTCATTGACATGAGCACAGTTTGTGACACGTAATGCTCTACTCGCAAATTGGAGACTGCTTTTAGTCTCATCAGCATGAATCTGTCACAAAATAAATGGTTCCAAAAATAGTGAGGACTAGTAGTACAGGAAATCTAATATGTCACCTGGAGAGGAGAGAACAATGTAAGCAAGCAGTGTCTGACAAAGGTGTGTTTCAGTGTGCATATGTGCTGCAATATCGGCAATATCTCAAGGACACAACATGATAAATAACATTTTGGTTTATGCTAATTACTGCAACAAAAATGTGCAGAAAGACTGATATAAAATGGTTTGCCCCAATCACCTTTTCAAATATATATGTTCTAGCTTGAGAGGGAGTGTTTGAATCTCTGTAAATTAGATTATTAGCTTATATATGGGGATCGTGATTTATCACGATTCATTCTTCTGTATTATAAATTGGTCATTGCCCTATGTGAATATATACACATTTCTCTCAAATCTCACAAAAACAATGAAGAATATTTAGGGACTTCAAGACCATTTACCTGAGCAAGAGTGATATTGCATATAATAGCAGTATTTGCATTTCCACCAAGTGCAGGTTGTAAAATGCGCGTGAGTTTGCTATCACGGTATGGAACATGACCCCTGCATCATATACTAAATATTATCAATTATATGCAGAAACAAACAATATTGGGCACTTGAACATTAATATAACCTACCCTTGGCTCTCTGCTCCTTCACTCAATTTCTTAATTACTGTTCCTAGAGTCATCAAACTTTTATTTATGTGGGAACCCTCCTTAAGACGAACACCTTCTGCACCAGTTTTAGCAGCACGCTCTGAACCAGCAAGGTCCACTAAATTCTAAAAATAAGAATATGTAATCAAGATTTTTAGGAAAAATTAGATGAGCTTGTATAGTGGCAATGGATATACCATATATCCGACAACCTTATAAACCAGAATGAAGTTAGTTAGTTTCAGTGATACATACCAAAACTGACACACGGACAGCATCACAAGAATTGCTACCATCCTCATCTTCAGATTTATCCCGACTCTCAATTATCTATTCAGCAAAACAGTAAGGTGATGAACTAGATATAAGCTTGATAGCACGATGGAACTTGGAATAGGTATAATGATCTTACCATTCGAAAAATTGTGTGAGACCTGCTACTGTACACATTCATATTTGTCTCTCCAATATGTCGATGAGCTGACATAAAGAGATAAAACACTTACAATTAAAGGTACTAGATGCTTGGACATGCGCCCTATTTATTATTATTATTATTTTGGAGGGGATGGAGGTGGGTATACTAAAGTCACTTGTTCACAGGAGCAGAAAATAACCAGCATTTGGGGGGAAATAATGAATGTTGCTATACAACTACATGAAGAAAAAAATGAGCATGTTTGCAGTTCAACTGCACAAACAACTTACATTCTCCAAACTCCATTAGATCAAGTACTTGCTCCGGAGAAGCAACAATCTCTTCTCGTAGACCAGCAACATAAATTCCACGCTGAAAATAAGAAGAAAAAACATATAAATGGTCAAAGAGTATTGCAAGGATATCATAAGCAGGTCAGAATAAATAAAATGTGAAGTACCTCTAGGTTTTCATGTATTTGCAGTCTTCGGTGCTCAGGAGCCAATAAATCATTTATTTCTTCATTGTAGATCTCCATATACGACATTCGCAAGAGAAATTCTCGACCAAGATCCTACAAATATAAGACAAATTTTCTAATGCATATACAGACAAACATCTTGAGCAAAGAGTTTACGTTGCTGATCAACAAGTCAACAAAGGAACATGCTTTTAATGTTTGTGCATGTGTGTGCCTATATATATATATAACTAAAAAAACGGCTTTTAATGTTTGTGCATGTGTGTGCCTATATATATATAACTAAAAAAACGGCTTTGATGACTAACTGTACTTAAAAGGCTCCCATGTCCCAACATGGCGACACTTCCATTTATGTAGTCCAATCAAGGAAGGCGGCTGGACACCAACTACCTACTGAGAGTCATAACAAGGAGAAGTAGCCTAATAATTTGTCATGGATGCCCCAATGACATAACAACAAGCGATTGGGTGACCTAAAGATTTATCATGTTACTTGGGACTGGGGAACTCTAGACAGGAGCGAGACAGAAAAGAAGCAGCGGCTACAGTGCAGTTTTGCAAGTTCCTCCCAATTAACCAGTATTTATTCTAGTACCAACCCTTGAACAGTTGAACTGATAGTATGAGAGCCTAAACTAAATGACCATTAAACACTATACACCGATAAAAGAAAAAAGGTTCAGTACTGATGGAAGCCAGAAAATACATGCTACCCACTTACCCTGATATGATAATCACTAAAATACCCAAATTTATACTGGCCAAGTGGCCAATTATAAGAATCTTGTTTGACACAACCATCATTATCCTTTCTTATCACAACAGCTGAAAGCTAAACTTTTTACCACATCTAGGCAACTTAAATAAATAATTAAGTAAAAAAATAGCCAAAAAGAAAGCAGTTACCTCTTGTATAATACTGAATAAATCACGCACAGCAAGAGGAATGACCCCGGGCTCAGAGGGCGAGCCCCGCATGGTATGTGTCTTCCCACTGTTCGTTTGGCCATAAGCAAAGACCGTACCTTGAAGACAAAATATACAAATTCCAGAAAGCGAGACCATTTATAGCTCAATTTTACCAACAACGAAAAAGAAGAAGCAAAAACAAAATAAATTATACCGTTGAATCCACGAACGGCAGCGGCAACAATATCCCTTGTATAAGAACGATAAACCTCCGAATTCTTGCAATCATCACAAAATATCCGATCTGGTAATTGAGAAATGCGATAATAAGATAGATTCGTAAACCCTAGAAAGCTATAAATGCGAAGGATTGCAAAGAAAGGGAGAAAGAAAAAGGTACCAAATTCAAACTTGGAGGGGTGATTGAGCATGGAAATTGAGTTGCCGGAGAGTCGCCAGGGGCTGGTCTTGGCGTCCTCCGGCGAGAGTGGCCTCGCCCGGACGCTCACATGTATTCTCTCCATTTTTACTCACTCCACTCCGGCTCTGCTGTTCTGTTCCGTTCCTGGCTGTGAGAAAGGGCAGTGACTCATTTTCCATATTTAAATTTCCCGCCTTAGAAAAGTTTCAATCTGCAAGCACTGAAATTACGGAAATACCCCTATTTACGAAGCCAATTGAGCCCAAAACTCCGTTAATCGAATCGAAGCCAGATGTTCGCGTTAACTGTTGGGTGAGTTTCTACCTCTTATATAAGCGGAGCGCCCCTTTATTAAATAATCTTATCTTAGTTTTACAATAATAAAAAAGATTTTTTATCTCCAATGGTCCCTGAACTTTGCAAATTATCCTATAATAGTCCCTGAACTATGAAGTATTCTGGACAGGTCCAAAAATGATAA
>JAYMTH010003205.1:0-11252 GCA_036897465.1 Pelargonium australe | reverse complement strand
AAGGCGTGTAGGGGATGGGGGGGGGTAGTGTGCGGTGGAGCTCCGACCTGCGGAGCAGGGGCGGTAGGGAAGGCAGTGGTCAACAAGCTTTCAACGAGGGTGTGGAAAAGAGTTTCTGGCTAGGCAGTTGCATCTATAAAATCTAGTTACGCTGCATTTCCTGTTTCTAGTATCTAATTCTCTGTTTCTCTGAGTGCCCATGGGTGTCCTGGTATGGAATTGTAGAGGCTTAGGGAACATGAGAGCTAAAGAGGTCTTGAGCAGATTGGTGAGGGAGAAGATGTCGTTTATGGTATTATTAATAGATACCAAGTACACTAGGAAGAAATGGAAGGGGTGAGGAGGATGTTGAATATAGCTGCGTGTTTTTCATGTGATGCGATACGCAGAAGTGGTGGTATTGCGCTCCTATGGGACAAGTTGGTGCAAATCAGGTTGCTTGGATGGTCCAATCACCATGTGGATGTCGTGGTGAACATGAGGGAGTGGTGTCAATGGCGGTTTACAGGTTACTATAGTGAACCTGAGTGGGCAAACAAACATTTGTAATGGAACAAGTTGCGGAATTTGGCCTCTCAGAGCGATTTCCCATGGTTATGCACTGGAGATTTCAACGATTTGTTGGAAGGCAAGGAAAAAATAGGGGGCGGGCCTATCCGGACGTGTTGATTAGGGGCTTCTCGGGGGCAATAAAGGATGTGGGACTTATTGATTTGGGTTTTTCGGGCTACAAGTTCACTTGGAGAAGGGGAACGGGTCGTCATCCCTCCATGGAGGAGATGCTGGACAGAGCATTTGGGAATAAGAACTGGGTGTCTAAATTCAAAGCATGGAAGGCGCATCATCTTCCGTTTTACACTTCTGACCACTATCCCATTTTGGTGGGGCCAGGGGCCAAGAGTCCGTGTGCTCCGAGGAGGTTTAAGTTTGAAAGTATTTGGGGTGAGGATCAAGGATGTGAGTAGGTGATTAAATCAGCTTGGAGAGGGCATGGTATTAGAGACAAACTGCAGAATTGTGGCCAAGCACTCAGGCAATGGGGTGGTCCGGCGGTAAAAGGCCTAGACAGGGAGGTTACGCGACATGGTCGCGTACTAGAAAAACTTAGTTACAATTCTGATGTCTGGGGTCGAGATTAGGCGGAAAGGGTGCGGGAAAAGTACCTGGAACTTTTTCATAAGCAAGCAATTTACTGGAAGCAACGGGCTAAGACACACTGGATGAAACATGAGGATAGTAATTCAAAGTTTTTCCACCGCTCCGCTTCGGTCTGATGGAAAAACAACGTAATATGACGTATTAAGAATGAGAGATGGGCTTGGGTGGAGAGGCCTGAAAATATTCAGGAGGTTATGTGCAACTTCTTTACATATATGTTCCGGTCTAGGGAGGTTGTCGGAATGGATCGTCTTTTGGAATTGGTCAGTACCAGAGTTTCTCATGAGGACAATGAGCATCTGGGAGCCGATTTTTCTATTTCTGAGATAAAACAGGCTTTGGATTCTATGCATCCGTACAAAGCTCCAGGGCCAGACGAATTTAACCCGGAGTTTTTCCAGAGATTCTGGCATGTGATAGGACAAGATGTGACACGTGCGTGTCTTGAGGTGCTTAGAGGGGGTCGGATCCCTAAGGAACTGAATGAGACCATCTTAGTCCTGATCCCGAAAAAAGAAAAACCTAATGCGGCCTCTGATTTAGACTGATTTCCTTATGCAACGTGGTCTAGCTACAATATTATCTCAAAGGTGATGGCTAACATGTTGAAACCAGTTCTCCAAAAGGTGATAGCAGACAACTAGAGTGATTTCCTTCCACGCCGGTTGATTACAGACAACATATGCGTGGCAAATGAATTGTTTCACTTTATTCGAAAGAAGAAGAAGGATGAATGGGGCGCGTTGAAGTTGGACATGGAAAAGGCGTATGACAACGTGGAGTGGAGTTTTCTCAGACAGATTATGGTCAAGTTGAGTTTTCGGTTGGATTGGGTGAACTTGGTAATGAGCTGTGTTTCATCGGTTTCCTTTCGAGTGGAGGTAGGATGGAGTCTTTCGGACCCGTTCTAGGCTTCGAGAGGTATCCGCTAGGGTGACCCTCTCTCCCCTTATCTCATTCTTATCGCGGCAGAAGAACTTACTACTATTATGAGGCATAAGAAAGAAACGGGGGAGCTGAGTGGATGTAGAGTACCATACACAGGGCCTGCGGTTTCACATCTCCTATTTGCGGACGATGCCTTGGTGTTCTTTAGAGTGTGCCGTCCCGAAGAAAAGGCTATTAAGGATGCGTTAAAGCTATATGCAGAATGCTCAGGGAAAAATGTGAATTTCCACAAATCCTCTCTTCTCTTGAGTCCGAGAGCGGATCTTACGGTGGGGGACCAATTGGCCCAGTGCTTGGGGGTCACGAGGGTGGAAGATTTTGAACGGTATTTAGGGGTTCCGGGGTATGGTGGGGGAAACAAAGTGGACCTTTTTGACTATGTAGTGCAAAGGGTGAAAGAACGCATATCCTCGTGGTCGATTAAGGCTCTTTCCAAAGAGGGCAAAAAGATTTTGCTTAAGGAAGTGGCGCAAGCTGTTCCATCTTACTGTATGGGAGTCTACCTCCTCCTGATCACGGTGTGTAAATAGATAGAAGGAGCCATAAGCAGGTTTTGGTGGAGCTCGGTAAAGGTTCGGCAAGGGGGCTCCATTGGAAAGCTTGGAAATCTCTATGTAGAGGGAAGAAATGTGGGGAGCTGAGGTTCAGAGACATTCACGCTTTCAATATGGCTTTGTTGGGTAAACAACTTTGGTGCATAGAAAATAATATGGATTCACTGTTTAGCAGGATGTTTCGCAGTATGTATACGAAAGATTGCTCCGTTTTCCAGGGAGAGGTTGGAAATGGCTCGAGCTATGTGTGGAGGGGTTTTTGTGTGGCAAAAGATGCTCTGGTTTAGGGGTGTGCAAAGCGGATAGGAGACGGGTTTGATACCCGTGCCCTAGTGGACCTGTGGGTACCCTCTTACCTGGGGTTCATCCCATGAGTGAGAGAGTCAATGCTTGGGGTTGTACCGGCGTCTGTGCGAGTGGTGGATTTTATGGAGTTTGGAAGAAGAGAGTGGAATGAGGTTAAAGTCTGACAACTCTTTGATAACGAGTCGAGTGAGGGTATCTTGAGTATTCGGTTGGGTCGGGCGGTGAGCAGGGATATATGGTTTTAGCACTCGGATAAAAAAGGCATATTTATATATACAGTGCGAAACGGGTATTTTATGATCAAGGCAGAATGGGACATGGATCAATACGAGGACCCGATATGGCGAAAACTGTGGGGGGCCCAAGATCAGGCCAAGGTCAAACATTGTATCTAGCGGGCTCTTTCAGGCTGCCTTCCTGTGCGGGAACGACTAGTTAGTCGCAGAATAGATGTCGAGCTAGCTTGCCCGAGATGCAATGGCATTCCAGAGACTGTCGAACATACATTGCTCAGATGTCCCTTTGCTTTTGGGGTTTGAGACAGTTTGGGATTGAGATCATCGACAATTAGCTCAACTACTGATGAAGACAGTCGTGGAAAGGGGGGAAGGTGGGTTAATAGAGAGGGTTCTTTATGCGGGTCGGAGTCTATGGAAGGCGAGAAATGATAGTGTCTGGAATGACAAATGGATCCCGATTGAGGAGGTCATTAGTCTCGGCATTAGTATGAGGACAACTTGGATGACGGCTTAGGGGGGGGAGTCGTGGGTCAGGACCCCAGTCAGCGTTAGGGAGGTATGGTTCCCGCCGGAAAGGGGTCTCGTCAAGATCAATACAGATGGAGCTTCCTTTAGCAAGGTGGGCTTCTCGGGTGGAGGGTGGATTGTGCGGACAGAAATAAGAAGGGTGTTGGGAGGGGGTCGGGTTCGCTGGAACGGTTCCCTGGATCTAGAGGTTATCGAGGCAAAGACGATCCTTACAGCGCTTGAGTGGGCAACCACGAAGGGATGAGAGAGGCTTGTCGTGGAGACGGACGCGAGAGGAGTGGCGACTGCTCTCCAATCAGAGGTTGTGTCTTATAGAAGTGCACTTGGTCTCCTTTATGCAGACATTCTCTTAGCTGCTAAGAGGTTTAGGGAGGTTATGTTTGTTTTTGCTAGGCGGGCTTGTAATCAAGTAGCCCACTATATAGGTAGATCATCTTTGAGATGTGAGGTGTTGGATGAATGGTTCGGAGACATCCCTGATGGGGAACTCCGAGATATTGTACTTAAAGATTCTTGTCAATAATGAAAGAGTTTCTTTCTCGCTCACAAAAAAAAAAAAGATTTTTTGATATGAATATAATAAAAATTCTAACGTTGATGATGTGAAAGGATTGCTTGCAATTGAACGATCCGATCACTAAATGAGCTGAGTTACTTAACACGAATCCGATTATGTCGAATTCAAATACTCTTAAACTCATGTTGTGTCATGGAATAGGTGAAAAAGGTTCGGGTAGAGTTGGATTCGAGTAGGGTCGGGTTGATGAACCGTAACCCTACAGGGTTTTCGGGCTGGTCAAGTTAGGCATAAAATACCTTTTTTTTAATGTGGGTATTCCCGATCCTAAAATTTTACATTATACTCGATTAGAAATCAGCCCAATTTTTTTTTAGTTGATAAATGCAGACCCAAACATGTCAAAAAATAGATTGAGTTTCGGGTATCCGACAGACCAGATTCAATTTGTCTGCTCTATGTCGTGGTCATGACCCAAATTGCCGGCCTTAATTTTCAGGTGGGCTTAATTGTGCAAATGAGACTGGGCCCAAAGGTAAAATGAAAAAAAAAGAAAAAAAAAAGGGTGAACACGTGCGTGCACTTGATCGTGAGTAGTACAATACAATGCACCGGTGAGTCCCAACGACCACCAAAAGCCATTTTTCATTTGAACACTGCTTTCATCGCCAGGGGCGGACTTTCCTATATCCTCTCTTTCTTTATTTATACCAACTTTCCCACCTTCCAAACACACATTTTCCCACCCTTTCTCTCCAACCAAACACCAAAATGGCACTTCCTACACAAGCTACCGCCACCAACCTCCTCCTAAAGCCATCGATTTCCTCCCCCAAACTCCCCCGCCAGCTCTCCGTCCGCTGCTCCGTCGCTGCGGCGCCGTCTTCGGTTGCGGCGGCGAAGGAGTGCTACAAGGTCAAACACGTCAAGGCGAGGCAGATCATAGACAGCAGAGGCAATCCGACGGTGGAGGTGGATCTATTCACTGATGATCTCTACCGATCCGCCGTCCCCAGCGGCGCCTCCACCGGGATCTATGAGGCCTTGGAGCTCCGAGACGGCGACAAGAGCGTTTATGGCGGTAAAGGAGTGCTCAATGCTGTCAGGAACATCAATGAGGTTTTGGGCCCCAAGCTTGTAGGAGTTGATGTTAGGTAAGCAGCTTATAGGTTTATTTTACTTTTCATTTCTTTACTTACACTATCTCCATTTCATAATAAATGTCGTTTTAGAGTTTTTCAAACGAGTAAAATATTTATACGTAGTAGTGCACTCATTAATTGTACTTGAGAATATGAAAAAGTACATAGTTGGAAATTGAGATGACTTTTTATCTTCAAACGATGAAATGACATTTATTTTGAAGTAAATTTAATTTCTCACTGTGCAAAATGATTATGACTCGTCAGCGGTCAAATCTAGAGAAGACCTAGGCGCACCTAGCATAAGTCACATTAATTGTGACTTTGTGCACAAGTCTACGTAGCATAATGTATATTACGTTCACACATGTCACGTGTCAACATACAAAGTACGACTAGATTAGTTTTGAACTTTCCATTCGTCGCTAGTAAGATCCTGACACATAGACTATATGCAATTAATGTGTACAAGCCTACATAGCATGATGCAGATTAAGTGCACACATACCACGTGTTAGCATAGTGTATCTAGATTGGTATTAAACTTCCTATCCATCTCTAGTAAGATCTTAACACGGCTGTGTGAAGCTAATGTGTATGTAAGGCACTCTATGTTTATAAATTTATTGGAAGCACTATAGGTTATATCAGATGTCATCCTCTCTCTCTCTCTCATTGTCTTGAATTGATTGAAACTTAGCTAGTAATACCTTGGTTTGGGATTTTTTTAATCAATTTCATATATATGTACATGAATCCAACGAAAATGAACTTCATATATACAAAATGAAATCTCATTAGTTTTCTGATTTTAAGGGTGGCTGAGAGTATTTACCCTCTAGACATGAATGGGTTTTAATTTGGTACGGTGTATACTTATTTCTCAGTCCATTTTGTTGGGTACTAATGAATCGGGTACTTACAACAATTCCTTAACCCACTCTAACCCGTTTCAAAGTCATTGTTTTCATTTCACTTTTGGTGAAAAAATATGAATAATTGTTATAGTGTTTGACTTTAGTGAATGTTCTTCATGTACCTTTTTTGTAATAAATTCAAGTGGCTTTACCTAACTTATCTTAGGAATATTATTGACAATTCATTATACTAGGACAAACAATTTAGTATGCACTACATGTATTTTGCAATAGGTCCTACTTGTCGTGTATGACACTACCTCAAGAAATTCGTCTTAGACCTGTAGGTCTGGGAACACCGTTGGGAGATCAACAGAAAATTATCATTAAAAAATAAATTAACTAATAAAAATACTGAAATGCTCCATATATATGTGTGCGTGTGTGCACTTTTCTCATAATTAATAGTCAACAAATGGGGCATAGTTAAATGGTGCATGAATGGGGATGGTGTTCAGCATGGGTTAGCAATTTCGTCTAGGTTTTTTCTTATGGAAAAACAGTGATGTGAAGTCAAATAGGGGGCTCTAATTCAGGCTCTAGTGTGTCCCTCACCCCTCAGACCCAATATAACTTGTACAAACACATTATTTATGGTGATTTTGTTCTGACATGTGTGTCTTTCTGTTTCTTAAGGAACCAAGCTGATGTCGATGCCATGATGCAAGAAATTGATGGAACACCAAACAAATCGAATTTGGGGGCTAATGCAATGCTGGGAGTGTCCTTGAGTGTCTGCCGAGCAGGGGCAGGAGCAAAAGGAATGCCTTTATACAAGCACATTCAGGAATTGTCAAATACCAAGGAGCTTGTTATGCCAGTTCCAGCTTTCAATGTCATAAATGGAGGCAGCCATGCCGGGAATAATTTGGCCATGCAAGAATTCATGATATTACCTGTAGGTGCAGCATCATTTGCTGAGGCACTTTGCATGGGAAGTGAAGGTCAGCTACTAGTTCTTTTGTTGTTGTTTTCTTTTCTTAGGTGTAATAATGCAGTGCTTTTTCTTTTAACATCAGTTTTGCATTTTATTATTGGTTTTGGCATTTTACATTCAATATCATTATGATTTTCCACTACATTACGAGCTGAATGCAGTTTCACTCTTGGTTGTTTAAATGGATGCTTTGTCATCACTATTAACTTAGCTTCATTTAACTTGAGTAAGCAAATTGACTTATTTTTCTTGGGAATACAGTGTATCATGCACTCAAGGGAATTATCAAGGCTAAATATGGACAAGATGCATGCAATGTTGGAGACGAAGGTGGATTTGCACCCAATGTCCAAGACAATAGAGAAGGATTGGTTTTGCTCATGGATGCAATCGAAAAGGCTGGTTACACGGGCAAGGTAAGAGGCCCTAATTCTTTTGTACTACAATTTAGTTTTTATGCAAGCAATCGCTCAAGTAAAAATGATGACGCAGATCAAAATAGGAATGGATGTTGCGGCTTCTGAGTTTTTGACTAAGGAGGCAAAATATGATCTGAACTTTAAGAACCAACCAAATGATGGAGCTCATGTGTTATCTGCTCAGAGCCTTTGTGATCTATACAAGGAGTTTGTCAAAGATTTTCCTATTGTGTCTATTGAAGATCCTTTTGACCAAGATGATTGGAGCGCATGGTCATCGCTACAATCTTCAGTTGATATCCAACTTGTAGGTGATGACTTGTTGGTCACAAATCCAAAGAGAATAGCCGAGGCTATTCAGAAGAAGGCCTGCAATGCTTTATTGCTTAAGGTATGATTCTATAACTAGAAGTGAAATGACATTCTGCATAGAAACAATTTCAAATTTTATAAGTTGATTGACATGGTAAAATAACTTGCTGAATAAGAGAATAAGAACAGCAATAATTGCAATTCACCTCATCTCTCGTTTATGTAAAGTCTACAAGAACACGACACGACAACACAATTATTAAACGACACATTTGACACATTTAACCTCTCACACGGCACCTTAGCGCGAATTGCTAGCTCTACATGGAATAATGAAGTTCACATGATCTGCTGTTAAGGAGTTGTTGAAGAATAACTACTTGCACAAAGAAAACCAAATATATTTTCAACTTCATTTTGAGCATCTAACATATTGATGTGGCGGACTGTGATTGGCTTACGTTTTATCAATGCAACTACAGGTTAACCAGATTGGCACAATAACTGAATCCATTCAAGCAGCACTTGACTCAAAAGCTGCAGGATGGGGTGTGATGGTCAGCCACCGGAGTGGTGAAACTGAGGACAATTTCATTGCCGACCTTTCTGTTGGATTGGCAAGTGGACAGGTAGCTAAAACCCTTCAATGTGTTTCTACCACGTGGTTCCGTTGATGATATTTAGTTAACCACTGCATTTTCTGTTGCGTAGATCAAAACAGGAGCTCCTTGCCGAAGTGAGCGGTTGGCCAAGTATAATCAGGTAATTTCGAAACTTTTAATCTTCCACCCACCAACTCCTTTCTTGTGGCTACATCGTATTTAAACACAAATCTATCAGCCAATGAGTTTGGTTCCTGTGTGTTGATCTAGTTAAATTTTTTTTTCAATATTCCAAAAGCGAAATCCTATATAAGAGACACGGGATACGGCGACACAATTTTTATAAAAATCAAACAAGCGACATGTTAATAATTCATTCAATATTAATATATAAAGTCATGCATCAACACTACACTCCAGATAGCAATAAAATTTTAGAATAAAAATCATAGAATGTAGAGAGGTAGACGTGAATAATTTTTAGATATAGAAAAAAGATAATTTGTTTTTTTATTGTTTCTTAAATATGAGAGCATGCGAAATATAAATATAAGAATATAAGTTAAAGCTGTGTTTGTACACATGTTCTAATGTTATTCATCATGCTCATCAATGAGTTCTAAAGTGTCGGACACTTGTTCGGTACATAAGGTGTATGGCACGCGTCGAATTAAAAAGAAACTATTAGAAAATTGGGACTCATAAAATCAATTGTCCGACACATATTAGGAGAGTGAGTGTACAAGTGTCGGATAAGTGTTAGACACAAGTACGCTGAGAAGATGAGAGTGTCCATGCATCATAGGTGAAACTGTATTGGATAATAAAAACTCACAAGCTCTTCTTCAACTTGTTGATTGCATAAAAAAATTTTATGGTGTTTCCCAAGTGTCAAATGCTTTAACTCCAAATATAGATCAGCCAGTTACTCTACAATTATATTTGTCTAAGTTTGTTCGCCTTTTCCATAACGGCTTAATATCAGGACCTTTATCTCACTTGTATATTTTCTGTTGCAGCTTCTGCGCATTGAAGAAGAACTTGGAAATGTGCGATATGCGGGTGAAGCTTTCCGATCACCCTAGGTATGACAAGAAATCGGTTTCTCTAATGAAATAAGTTATAATCAACGTCATTGTCATGGATCGTAATTTAAACCACAAGATGACTGCATGAGGGTGATGGATATACGAGAATCTAAAGAAATTTTGCTAGTCAAACATAGTTTTCAATTGAAAAACTTGTTCTTGTCGAATAAGGAAGTTTGTGTTATGAACCGAGTGTTTGTTGAGTGTATACAGAAGCAGTTGAGCCTGTTCATTTTGTCTCAACCTGAACTGATATTGTTTGTAACTTTTGTCCCCTTGTAATGAAATTGTTCATTTGCTACCCTTTATTCTTTAATCTTTTGCAAGAATGAAAATCTTAATACTGTAACTATGATGTCATGAAATGTAGGGGTGATAGTTCGTGTTTGCGGGTTTGCATGCCATGAGCCCATACTGACATGTTTAAATAAACATGCTGATATTGAGCAAAAATGTCTTTATATATTTGATCCATTTAATTTATAAAGTCACTTTGATACGATATGTTTACATTTTTTTTTTCATTTTTATCATTAAATGGATGGATCACTAAATAGTCAAATATTAAACGAGTTGTCTTAGTCGATACAAACCTGATTAAGTGAATTCAAAGTCAAAATCGGAGTCCTAGCCCTATGCACTTGGTGAGTTCTAGGAGAATGTCATTCCGGATGCACGGTTGAAGTATGGCCTATATGTAGTGTAGACAATTTGAACCCAAATCCGTGGTACCTGAATCTATTTTATCCGGCTCGACCAACTTTCAGGTCGGATCGGGTCAACTTGTACAAATCAACGTATTTAATGCCTAACATCTGACCAGACCTTAACTTGAAACTACTTTAGGGCTGGTTAGGGTTCAATGAGTTGAGCTGGAGTAGCATTCTTTTGGTCAAGCAAGAACCTTAAACTTTGACGGTCAGTTTTTATTATTTTATTATTTTTTATTATTATTTTTTTTTTTAGTTTGAGCTCCACAAAGGGGTAGTTCTACCCTATAACTCCACCTCAAATAACTCACCCCATACCGCATACAGGAAGGCTCGAACCGGAGACCTCCACTTGTTAACAACCTAGCATTTCTTTTTTCGTACAGTCAATGCTAAGTGTTTTACCCCAATGCTTTACTGAAATAAGCAAGATGTCTCCCTTGTTGTGTTAGCACTGCTCCAACCCCAATATCTGAAGCACCAATCTCTATAACAAACATTAAAGTAAAGTTGGGTAAAGCTAGAACAAGTGTTGAGGTCATATCATTTTTAAGTTGTTCAAAGGCTAGTTGAGCAGCTTCTCCGCACTGTAATTGATTCTTCTTCAATAGCTGAGTTAGGGGCCTAGCAATGTTTCCTTAGTCTTTAACAAATCTTATATATAATAGCCTATTAATCCCAAAAAAAAAAAAACTCAACTCTTTTTGGTACAGGTCAGTGTAAGAGCATTCACAATACTTTTCTAAAATGCATGGGGACCAACAATAAGTACGCACTTTTTAGTGGGACTATGAATGTGGAGAAACCCTTTATATTTTAGGGAAAATTACACATATCTATCATGAAGTATGTACCTTTTGCACATACCTACCCTA
>JAYMTH010003204.1:0-11253 GCA_036897465.1 Pelargonium australe | reverse complement strand
TATACACATGGGGTGTAAGTGAGAAAGTAAGGGTTACATTGGAAACACACTAAGTTGTCTAGTAATTCTTAATTTTTGCAAAAAATAGAAACAAGACATTCATTTTGAGACGAAGTGAGTAATAAATTAGAGTCCGAGTCATATAATTTCAACATAAATTGCTATTTTTGGCAAAAAAAAGAACGATAATATATTGAGGTTTAAATAAAAAGAATACAAAGCTACTTGTTTGAAAATACCCCAATAGTGGTTACTGGTTAGTGGTTACTGCATAATTGCTAAAAATGTTGTGATCTTATATGATGGTTTCGAGGAAGAGTGGTTAACAAGTAAGCTAAAAATGTTTGAAATCCATGCTTTAAATAGTAAATAAAATCGACTTCCTTGACTGATATCTTTGTTGCTTTGACTTTTAGTTCAAGAAAGGTGAAAAGCAACTATAATAATAAAGATTCCTTCCCAGAAAGTTTCAGTCTTTGAAGCATATATTGTGTGTGCTAATGCTATAGTAGTTTTAGTCAAGTTTTTCAAAACCAATTCCAATTATTCAACCTCGATCACTACACAATAGAAGACAGTTCTCTGATTTTGACCCAAATAGCCCACTCTATATTGTCGGTAAGAAGACTCGAATCCGACACCTTTGAGAGAGTTGAAGACGCTTAAACCATTTGACTTGAAACCGAAGAAGTTAATATACTAAAGAAAAATATTAAATTTAAAAAAAAAAACGGCTAAAACATCATGGTAGGCTACACATAAGACGTGTATGTTCCATTCCATGCATGTAAAATACTTTTTTTCTAAAAAGACAAAATGGCAACACGAGGCCGAAAAACAGCACACTTGGCACCACTCACCAACATTACTTAGCCACTACTTTTTCTCCACAATAAATAAAGATTGCTCCTTTTTGCCCTATCATGTATGTATTGATCAAAACTAGGAAACATATATTACATACATGTCTTCTTCTTCTTCTTCATTTCCTGTAATTAGTGGTTCTGGAAATGTGTTCGAATTTGGGAAATACACAACAGAGCTGAAGAGAGTTGAAGCTGCAGCAGAGACATCATGCAGTTTTGGTAAGAGTCGGAGGAGGTCTTGTACAGCTCCTGAAGAATCAGCAGCGGCTGATCCTTCGATTCCTCCAAACCCAGTTTTGATTGGGACGCCATGTGAAGCTGGAGAATTCCCAGTTCTGGTGTTGCTCCATGGCTATCTTCTCTCCAACTCTTTCTATTCTCAGCTCATTCAACACATTGCTTCTCATGGCTTCATCATCGTCGCTCCTCAGGTCTCTATACACTTTCTGAGTTATTAGTTTATATACTATAGTTTCTCTTTCTGGGGTTTGGCTGGAAATTAACATCACTAATCAATTACCTAGCTTGCTACATCCAATTTTACAATTAGGTGTTGATTTTTCGATTCCTTAATTTTATGCATGTGTTGTCTCTGTATCACTGTATATACTAGGGTAGAGGTGATAATTTTGGGTTCGGATCGATTTGTTCAGGTTCGTTCAGATAATGTCTAATTCAAATCCGACCCGAAAGGTCTTCAGACTAGAATTCACTTTGCCACAAATGTGTTCATTCATGTGAATTTGAGTATATTTGATCGGATTGAATTCCGGGTGTTGTTTGGGTTCAAATTGTCGGATCCGATCCAACCCTCAAAAGTGCTTCGAGTTTGATTGGATTTTGGGTCGGATTCAGTTTCTAGGATCTTGTAGGTTTGCACGACCCGAAAGTTGTTTGGATCGGCTGTTGGTTGCCCCTTGCTAGTTCTACTCTAAATTAGAAGACAGTAGTCAATGTGAAAATTTTTGGCATATTTAGGACTAAATTGGAACTAAAACAAAATGGCCAGTAGTGATAGAATTCAAATCTCAGCGGAGTTTATTAAGCTCTTTAATTTCTGTGTGGTATTTGTATATTTATGAAATGACTGCTTGATATTCATGTAACATTTTTTTGTATTGTTTCAATTCCTCGTGTCGTGATCAGTTATACGTGGTGGCCGGACCAGATGCAACCGAGGAGATCAAGTCCGCTGCTACGACAACAGAATGGCTATCCCGAGGACTCCACAGTTTCCTTCCACCCCATGTCCAGCCCAATCTTAGCAAGCTAGGACTCGCTGGCCATAGTCGCGGAGGCAAGTCCGCCTTTGCGCTTGCTCTCACAAAACAAGCCACTGCATTGAGGTTCTCGGCCTTAATAGGCATTGACCCCGTCGATGGAATGGACAAAGGGAGACAAACCCCTCCCGCGGTGCTCACCTACGTTCCTCGTTCTTTCGATCTTGATATGCCCGTGATGGTGATTGGTTCGGGTTTGGGGGAAGTTAGAAGGAACCCTTTGTTCCCTCCTTGCGCGCCCAAGGGCGTTAACCACGAGGACTTCTTCCGGGAATGCCGGAAGCCGGGATGTTACTTTGTGGTTAAAGATTATGGGCATCTTGACATGCTGGATGATGATACTAAAGGGATTAAAGGGAAGGCTACATATTGTTTGTGCAAAAATGGGAAGTCTAGGGAGCCTATGAGGAGGTTTGTTGGAGGAATTGTGGTTGCTTTCATGAAGGCTTATTTGGGAGGTAATGAGAGTGAGTTGTTGGCTATTAGGAGTGGACAATATGAGAGTGTACCTGTTGAGCTTCAAGCTACTGAATTTCTTGAGTATCCATTAGCAAAGTTTAGTTTAGCATTGTAGTTCTAAATAGTGCTATGTATGTTTGTGTCAAATGGAGTAAGATCATATAATATCACATTTGCAAGTCATGTATTGTTACAGATTTGGGGGTTTTTTCTACCGTCTCGGGTCGATGAACCCTGACCCAATCCTATAGGGTTGTAGAGTTTAGGAATTTAGGCATCAAATGTATTGTTCATCGAGCAGGCAGAAAAAGGTTTGGAAAACTGGGATTAGACCCCGATCTGAAGTGAAATTTCCTAAATGCACCTTTTGGTACGTAGTTTTGTGCGAATTAAAGAGAAAACTTGAGATTCCGCGCTATTCTGAGGCACCGGACTTGCCGCTAGGAGCTTCTAGTTATGAATCATTGGGGAAAATCCATCTAAGATATAGGCAGATATCTCGACTCGTAATAATTTACTCAACCTGAACCGATTTTTGGGGTTGAAAAATGTAGACCCGACCCGAAACGGGTAAGGTTTCGGGTACCCTTTTGCCAACTCTCACCCATTAAGAGCAGGTTGGGGGAGAGATGGGGTCACTCCTCTGAATTGAACTAGTGTGGTTTGGCAGCCATAGGCTAAAACTGATGACATAAGAATCATAACTCGTGTGACGTCTAAAAAAAATTAAAATCTATAAAAATGAATTATAAATATATAATTAAGTAGGCTCTATAAAAATTAAATGTGCCTAACAATTAGTCCACAATAATTGAGTCCAACATTTGATTGGTTATGGAAGGTCACAAAATCAGTTATTTCTACAATCACCCCCATGCAATAACTATCATTACAATTATTCTTGAGGGTATGAGATGGAATATGGAAATTCTGTATATATCAATTATTGTATGCATTTTAAATAATAAAAAATTTATTTATTATTTTTTACTCTAATTGTTTTATCTATTTTATTATCTCAATGCTGCTGAAATATAACTAAGAAAAATGATGCTCATTGAGAAACTATTTTTCTCTTTTGAGCGACCATTCTCCTTTTAAATAAGTTAGTAATGCTATTTGAATTTTGACAATTTTATTTGGCTACTTATATTAGAGGTCTACATGTGTACTCAAATACCACATTAGCACTAAAAATAGATCAAACAGAAAATCAAACTGATGTCACACCAAAGAATCCAAACTTGCTCATAACTCAAGAACTCACAACTAAATCTAGCTCCGCGACAAAAACACTCGATCACTATCACCACGACGAAATATTTGACTTGCATTTTCTTGAAACTCCCTCAAGGAAATACCCTAAGGTCTTGCCTAAGAGATATTCACTTAAATAATTGATGTTAAGTCCAATTTCACAATCAAATGCCCGAAATTCACCATGGTGGCATGCCTTTGCCACAACAAAATACACATACGCCTTTTTGGACCTCCCTCCTAGACAACACCTTAGTGGCTTGCTAAGGATCTCAACTCGAATATATATTTTTTTAAGTATGACGCTAACTGAAACGCGAAATCTTGTTGCAACTAAAATTAGAATTTCATCATGACGCTAAACTTACATGTGACAAAATATGTGCACAATCTATTAAAGATTTCTCATTTGACCTTCATCTCGAAAGTCTCCCAAATGCAAGACAAAGTCACGTAAGAGTTGAGCCTATATATGCAAGCATCTCAAATGGGAAGTGGGTCACTCTCATGTCACCTAAAACAAAGGTCTTTGAATTTTTCCTCCTCCTAGACCTTCATCAAGGGTCCTTAAAGCTCATGAGGCCTTCTTCCTCTTCAAGATTTTTCAAGGATTACATTTGGAACTCATCTACAAGAAAGACCAAATCCACACACTCGGAATTCGAGAAGGGCGTTGAGACAATATTAATACTTCTAACACGTAGCACTAAGAATGTAATAGCATATTGCAACTCAATTCATTATCCATCGCGACCCAAGAGGTAAGTGGAAATCTTATATTCTAATCAAGCGCCTAAGAAGAGTTAATAAAAACAATCAATATAATGCTATCATTTTTAAACATTTTTTATTCCACCTTATCTTGTACTATATGGATATTCAACTCTCTAAGACTTGGCTGAGCATGGGCGGTTTGGATATTTTAATCGTTCAATTTGATTTGCTATTTTTGAAACCGTTGATGATATATTGGGCGGGTTATTGGCAACGGTTTGACGGACCAATCCAGTTACCGCCTAGATCAACAGTTTAACACTCAACAAATTAGAATTTAGAGATGAACAATGAAGTCTAAATATTGAAAAACACGTTTTAAATTAGAAAGCAATGCGAATCACAAATTTGTAGGTGAGATTTGGTACAAATTTAAAGATGATATCAATAATACATAATTCCGATGGCTCAAATTCAATAATGGACTACACGGTCTACAGACATAAAGCCAGTTGTGCAACTCAATCACAAACAGTAACAATATTTGTAAATAAAAAAAATAATTGAAAACAATAAAAAAAAAAGTTAATAAATAAATAATTAAAAAAATAATGCAGACAAGGCGTTACGTGGCAGGCTAGGGTGCATCCCAGCACCTACATTTACAAAACACCTCCCAACCGCTACACAAACGCCGCGGCCACTCCCTCCTCTCCCAAACCCTCCAATTTTCACCTTTTTCTCTCTAATTACCAAAATACCCCTCCCCTGATCTCCGATCCTCCATGGACGCCGCCGCCGCCGCCACCTCTTTCCGGGCCATCCTGGACAAGCCGCTCCGACTCCTCACGGAGGAGGACATTTCTCAGCTCACCCGCGAGGACTGCCGCAAATTTCTCAAAGATAAAGGTCCCATTTTCTCTCCGTATTTTCCGCTACCTGGAAAACGAGCGACCTTTCGCGTGTTATTATTTTATTCGGGATTAATTAAATAAATCGAAAACCGCTGCTTAACCGGCACGTGCTTGGTTCTGTGTCGTACAGGTATGCGGCGACCCTCGTGGAACAAATCTCAGGCGATCCAGCAGGTCATTTCCCTCAAGGCTTTGCTCGAGGTCAGTGACGACTCCGGCGCCGTCGCTCTCCGCAAAGCCCTCGTCACGGCGCGCCCGCCGGAGAATCCTGTTCGGGTGAGTACGATCCCTAAGTCCAAACCCCTGACCTCAATTGGTTATGCATTTCTTGAGGGGAAGTGTTTTTGTGATGTTTGTAGGAGAATTCCAATTCTACTGATTCGCTGAAGGAACTGAGCTCAGGTCCTCAGGTTTCAGTGTCTGCTGATGACACCGTTCCGTGCAGGCCATCGGATCCTCCGAAACCTACTCTTCCGGTGGAGGCGGAGTTGGGAAGCGGACCGGCGGCTGAGGCGGAGAACAAGGACACCTCCCCAAGGTTTAAGTTCATGATAACTTTCTTTATTTAAGATCCAAATTGACTCTGAATCTAATTTGCATATTTCACAATGTCTTGACATTACTAAGAGTTTTTATAGGGTATATAATCTATGCCATTAGCTTCTTTGATGCTTGTGGAAATTAAGGGAAGCTAATGTATGGGTTTCACTCTGATGTGCTGCAGTTAATACTTTGGTTATTGAGCTTTGGGAGTGTCTGGCATGGTCTTGTTTAATTGAATGGGTTCCTTCTAGAGCAGTGCTGGTACTGTTGAGTATATGTGTGCTCGAACAAAACTAAATGCTCCAGTATTCTGCTGGATTTTGCAGTAGACAACATTTGAAGTTGTAATGTGTGGTTGCATATTGGTCTTGTCAATATTGCTGGTGAAATTGTCCAGTCTAAGATTTCGTGTATGTTTGCAACTCATCTAAATATGATTTGAGAGCTAATGTATTATGTGTTGACCCCATTTAATATTTACTAGATGTTTAGTGCATTCAAATTCAATGAAAGGACGTCTTACATTGCAAAATTGTTATTTGGGTCCTAAACAAACTGTGAGAAGAGAATAAGGATACTGGATACATCTTTGTCCATCACTATAATCAGCTTCATCAGAAAATGTATGAAATTTACTACTCCTTATCTTTTAGACCTATATTTTAATATGTCAAGTTGTACATTGAAACATCCCTTTACAATGCTGAAGTGCTAGGCCAGATATGTACATTATTTTACAGTAGATAAATTCTGTGGTTATGAGAACACTGTACTGAAACCATGTTTGGTTGCCGCAGTGCAACTTCCGTATTAGCTTTTCATTGAGGAAAAAAAAGCATAGCATGTGAATAGCATAAATGAGGAGAGATAGGTTGCATTTCATCCTAGATAGATAGGCAACTATTCTCTAATTTTTCTCTCTAATTTAAGTTTTAAACAGAAGTATTTGAAAATATGGCCACAGAGGTGCATGTGCAATAAATGGGATGGATGGGCAAATGACAATTTTTTACTGCGGCAAGGTCAATGTCTATGATGCAGTGCCTCCTGATAAGGTAATGACACCTTCTCTTTGCGTGGGTACCTGGAGATTACTCTGATAGTATGTTGGCCTTCCAATGCATCAAAATATGGATTTGCAGGCTCGGACAATTATGCACATTGCAGCAAACCCAGTCCATCTACCTCAGGATGATCCAATTATCAGAGCTGCATCACTTTGGTCCTTTCCATGCCATTTACACCCTGCTTGCGATAAACCTGGTCCTACGCCTGCGAGTGTCACAATCTCTCAGACTATGCCTACAGGTAGGATTTGGGTAAGGAAGAATGCTCTTTTACTCTTTAAACTGATTTCATGGTGTTTTGGGGGTCAAGACTTATATGAAACAATTGCTCAAGTGTAAAGGTTGCATTTACTATATGAAATTGACTCAGGAACAGTAGACCCATGAAAAAGTTTTATACATCTCATATTCATTAGCCAAAGTAGAATCAAAACCTTGCTTTTTGAATTTGGAAATAAGATTTGTTTATTTCCAACTTCTTTCATTTTTGTGATGCAGAAAGCCAAATCCAATTAAGTCACTGTTATACTCCTATTATTGCTAATGTACTTGTTCAATAAAATGAATTCAATTTTAATATTATGCATTACTTCCAATAGCTATGGTAAGGCACCGTTTTAGAGTTGTTTGGAGTCCACAGGTCTTTTTGTTGTTGGTTAGTTGTATGGTTAATAAATCACTGGACTCCAGATATTATAGCATTTGGTATATTGTAATGTACTATGTAAGCTTTGTTTCCCTGGTTGCAAAGGTTGAATTTGTATAAAAAGAGCTGTTTACACTCTTCTTATTAAATGATAAATTCACAGAAATGACAGCTTTCTAGGTAGTACTCCTTTTAAAAATAAGCATGGTTTTGATATATTGCAGAGAAGATAGCAGATTATCCTCGGCAGTATAGGGAGAAGGGGATCATTACTCGTGACCCTGTCCCTGGTAAGTACTTTCTGTTTGCTTTCTATTATATTCTTAACTTTGTCTTGGCTCTCACCAAGTCTGGTTTGATAGTGAATCAGATTAAGAAATTTTATTCATTGCAGTGTAATTAAGATAACAAAAAAAAAAAAAAAAAAAAAAAAAAAAAAAAAAAAAAAAAAAAAGTTATGCGTATACATCTATAGTCTAACCAAGTATCATGAGCTTGATTCTGGATTGATCTAGTTTAAAGTGATAAGTTGGTTTTTCTCTGGCACACCGTTCATCCTTAGTGTAAGCTTAAACACATTTAATCTCTTCTATAACACACTGCTAAGGGAGTCTTTTGTAACTAAACCAATATGCATCACTTGAGCATTCCAACATGTTGAAAGCAATAAGGTTAGGTTTGGATGCATCTTTGTTGTCAATTCAGGAAAGTGTGAATGTGAAGAAAAAAAGAAAATAATAAAGAAATATGTTGTGTTTGATTGGACCGAATAGTTGCATTATTTGAGAGCTATGATATCTTTTTTCATGATAACAAAGGGGCTGCCATGCCTACACATCACAATTCAATACTAACATTACATCAACCTCCATCCCCTGTAAAGCCTTCATAATACTCATTACTTTTCCAAGTATTATCAGATTCTTGCCATCCTTTTAGTACCAGTGCTTGTACCACCACCCTTACACACAGCTTTGCAGGCTCAACTCTTCAACTATGTATGATGTTGCCACTACCATCTGCATCTCATTCATCATATGTCACAGTCACCGCTTTCTTTTGTGTCCTTGGTGCCCAGTGCCCACGTCTTGGTCCCCACATGCTTTTCATGTCAGTGAAAGTTTACCTTTTGACTGCATTGTAGTCTACTCAGCAATAGCATGCAAAAGTTTAATAATTATACATCAAAGATACTTTTACAAAGCATATCCTAGCAATGGTTTCAGGAAATTAAATGGCATGCTGGACCAGTTATGACAAGTTACCAGCTTGTAACCTTCTTATCTTATGAAGTACTTAAATTTCCATCTAACTTTTTGTGATCTTAATTAAGATGTTGAGGGTCAGGCAAGCAGAAAAGTCTCGTTGCAAAGATATTTTGAGAAGCGGAAAGACAGGTAAGCAAGGCTAGCATATCATTCACTGTATGGCACTAATAATCTTCCTTCCAAGTAATCAATGTCACCCAGTTTTATTTGTAATTGTTTTTTTATCTGGTTTATTTGACTCTTAGGGGGAGATTTAAGAACAGGAAAGATACAGGATTCACTTCTCCAAGCTTGCAGATGTATTTAAACAATCAAGTAAGAATACCCATTTCAAATGGACAATTAAGCAGAAGCAATACAAGCTCACCAACCCAGCCCACACTATCATATGCCCTCTGTAGCTCTGCTGATTACCAGGGAAAGACCGGTCTTAATGTCGATCTTAATGACAAAGGTTAGCTATACTGCCTTCCCCATACTACATATGCTGAATTTGATACTTATCAACTTTTGAAACCTTGGTACTTTTCTTTTGAGGGATTACACCTTCAAACTTATTTCGCATAGAATTTTGGAACCCAATGGTCTACTTGTTTACTTATTATCACTGTTATTTAAAAAGATGCAAAAAAAACTCAACTACTAAGGCTGGGAATGTCATGCTTTTTTAGATTCTTGATCAATAGTATTAAGTTTTCGTCTCACTGTGGGTTGCTTTCTAGAAGGCAGTAAATGAATAGTCCCAAAGGGTATCCTGTCACCAACATGAAATAAAAAAACTTGGATGATGCTACTTGATTGAACAAACAGAATTAAGTGGTTGTAATTGGCTTGATGAGAACAAGCTTACATAGTAGGACTAGATTTTTCCAAATGGGTTGCGTAATACATATATTACATATGGTTCTCATCCATGGGGGAGCTAGGTAGTTGAAAATATATTCAAATTCAAAATTAGAGTAGCAATGCATAGATGGTCCTCCATATCAACTTGTATTTATGTATTGTAATTTTATCATGCACCCTGTATTATGTATCTTGAGAGAAATCACACTTCTTTGGACTTTTTAAGGAAACTAAAAAATACACTTATGAAAATGAGATAATCCCTCTTTCCCAAAATAATTGTCCTCTTTCCATTTTTTTGTGAAGATTAAGGATAAGTTAGTTAGAGTTAGGTTTTCTCCACTGCACCCTCCCGTGCTCTTGTTGTAACAACTGAACCAACTTATCTCAAAGATATTGTGGGTAATTCATGCATAACTAATTAACTAAAATAGAAAGTGAACCTTTTTTTTTTGGTTGTCATAGATTCCTCAAGATTTGAGGTTAGAACAATAGAAGTCACACCAGGAGTTAGATGAATTTAGAAGATGGTGACATATATTTTCTGCGTTGATATGAAAGTGTTGGAACTACTTGAAAATGAAAATACCGGTGATTGGTTGGATTAAAATTTCTTCTTTAGACTTTGCCAAAGAGATCGTAGATTCATTGATGCATTATATTTTTAGCTACTATGTAGATGTCCAAGAAGGTTGAAGTTGAAGATCTGTATCGTGTGCTGTTTGGAATTAAGAAGAGTCCATTTTTGCAGCGGTGGTAAAGAAAGAAGCCATGGATGATGCAGCTTTGCCTTTGCATGGTATGGGTGGCT
Organism: Pelargonium australe; assembly: GCA_036897465.1. Lineage (NCBI taxonomy): Eukaryota > Viridiplantae > Streptophyta > Magnoliopsida > Geraniales > Geraniaceae > Pelargonium > Pelargonium australe. The sequence goes on along the minus strand of JAYMTH010003204.1, from coordinate 582 downwards.
TGAGACGGAAAAGTTGGGTTACTGACCATATCTAATTAAGTGGCAATTCCTAAGAGAAATGTTTCTCTAAATGGTATGAGATTTTGCTCTCATCTGATCAATTTTGTTATTTGAGTGTTTTTGTATTGTGCTGTGTGGTTTGGGTTAAGGTCTCTAATTGTAATTTGTAAATTACATTTTATGGTGCTAACAGCCCATTATGTTAGTTGAAGTATTTATGTTATTCCTACTGGTATCAAACAATTATTGGTGCAACGCAACGTTCACAAATTCATGAGATAATTGAAGTGCCCAAGCACTTATTGTATTTTACTCACTCCGTCCCAAAATCAGTGTTTTGTTTGTCTAAAATCTGAAATGGAAACAGTTCATATGAACGTGAAAATGAGAATGAAATATGCTCTAGTACTTGCTAAAATCGACTATTATAATCAAACAAAATACTAAATTAATCAAATATGTCCAACTTTTTAACCAGACTCATTTTAAAAATAAGGGATAATTACACATACCTCCCCTCTTAGATAGCAATATTACACATACCACCCTTAAAGATCATGTTGTTACTTTTACCACCCTTAA
>JAYMTH010003203.1:0-11256 GCA_036897465.1 Pelargonium australe | reverse complement strand
CCAAACTTTAACAATGGAAGACAGACCACTAAACAAAACAACCTAACACAAAACTAAGATCCTACTGGTACATTGCAGATCTGAACTGAAGACAACGCGTTGCTTGGACTCCAACGTGTTCTGGCGATACCGAAGATGAAACTCCAACGACAAAGCTACCAGACACGGCTCATGCATATCATATTCTTAGTTGAAATACTTCAATTATTTACATTTTAAAGAAGGTAAATGCACAATCCATAAAATATATAAATGGATGAAAATAGATTCTAATATTTTTATGTTGTTTTTAATGAAAGAAGTATGGCCTTTTTTATAATTTTTTATTACTAATATATTAACTGATTATCAATTTACAAGATCTTTTTCATCATAAAAAAAGTATTCATATATATTGAAATACATGTATGGATAAAAGAAAATTGTCCGTTACATTAAGTACTGGTCAAAGTTTGAATATCATTGGATATTAACATATTTCTATGCATTGAAAGGTCTACTATAACATGAATATGCATTAATTACATAAATATTGCTTTCTTTTTAAATGAAATATTACAACTGTTATCAGCAATAAAATTCGGTACATCAGATGCATGACACGTGGAAAACGGCTAGCTTGATCGCACCGACTGACGTGCCCACATGGCACTCATTTTCTCGCTCCCACCATTCCCATTGCCCTTATTTATCTCACCAGTCACCACCACCATCACTACCACAACAAGAACCAGACTCTATACCCAAAAATCCCTTTTTTATTTGCTCTTTCGACTCTTCAGTCTCCACTGTCACCGCAACCATATTTCCAGATTGCTAAAATGGCTGCTACTAGGGTTTCTCTTATGATATTTGTTGTGGTGCTTTTGGGTATTGAGTGCGCAGATAGTGCCTCGCACCATGTCCATGCTCATGCCCCTGCACCTGCTGTGGACTGCTCGAGCCTGATCCTGAACATGGCGGATTGCTTGTCTTTTGTCTCCAATGGAAGCACATCGACCAAGCCTGAAGGGACTTGCTGCGATGGCCTCAAAACTGTCCTGAAAGCTGATGCTGGTTGTCTCTGTGAAGCCTTCAAGAGCAGTGCTCAGTTGGGTGTGGTCTTGAATACCACCAAGGCCATGTCTCTTCCTTCTGCATGCAAGCTCTCTGCTCCTTCTGTTACTAATTGCGGATGTGAGTGCTTTGCTCCATTGATTTCAATCTCCTTTTTGTTGTTTTTCCCAAAAATCGCTGCACATTTCTGAAAAAAGTTGCTTCCTTTTTCTTCACCTTTCATGTGAAAATTTACATTTCTGTTGGGTCCTATGGTTGTCTTTGTTAAATCATAAATGGGTTTAAATGTCATGCTTTTCCTGGTGGGTTTTGTCTCATAAAGGAGCCATTTTTGGCGATTTTGTTGGATTGATTGGATGTGAGTACTATTTAGTTCAGGAGATGTTAACCATTTTATTCAATTTCTATCTCTGATGATCTAGAGTTATTGTGCTCTGATTTTACCGTTTTTTTCTGGGGAAAGATTATGTATAGAAGATCACTACAATTACTGATTGAGTTTTGTTTGTATTGCAGTGACTGAAGCTCCTACTGGTGCACCTGGTATGTTTTGATTCTCATCTTTGTTGATACTGTTCTTCTTCATCTCTAATTTTGTGGGTTTCTAGTAGAAAGTTGCATACATTTACTTTTCGAATCAGTGTGGCTAAAAAGTTATCATTGTATTAGAGAATCCTTACCTATTGTTACTTAATTGGTAGATCTCAATTCAATTTGGTGTGATGATTTTCCTTACAATTTTTGATTTTTGATCTGGCTTTCAATCTTAAGGAAGTATGATCATAAACTTGGTTCTCATTCTGTTGCAACTTCCCTAAAAATTATCATATTCTTATGACTGTTAGAAAATGATGAACCAATGGGAAGGAAATGGGTACTAAAAGCTCTTTATTTTTTCATGACATATTCTTTAGAAGATGGGAGGGGACTTTTCATGATGTTCAATTATTGTATAATAATTGTTATTTTTTGGTTGCAGGTATGTCTCCAGGATCATCTCCTTCTAGTGGTGGTGGTAGTGCTGTTACAGCCCCTGCAGCATCTCCAGGAAGCAGCAGCTCAGGCTCATCTGCTCTGTTGGCATCTGCTGGATCATTAGCATTTGGCGGCATAGCACTTGTGTCTTTCTTTAGTTTCTGAGAAAATGTGATGCCTTTTGGGGGATTTATTTGATGTGTTATTTAGAATTTGCATTGGGATCTTCTGCTGATTTTGGTTCTTGCTTCTTGAACTGAGACTCAAGTAGAGGATATTCATTTTGTGGATCAATTTTACAATGTTTTATGATCTTGTTGATGTCCTTTTTCTTCAATTCTGAATAATACTTGTGTACAAACAATGGTGCTGAATTGCAAACTCACTTAAATCACAAACAATCTTGGACTCGTTAAATTTGTCAATATATGGAGGAAGAAGAGAATTTGAAAGTGATGTCTACCATGCATACAATGTGATATTGAAGTTTCAGTTCAAGAAATTAGCAGAATATATAGCAGATGGGAGTTGTGAAGTTATAAAAGAAAGTGGTTGGGATAAGGAATTTTATTAGTACTACAGTTTCAAACTATTTGATTTTTTTTTTTAAATCAATTATTTGATTTAAATAGCCAAAATGAGTGGTTTTTATTTTGTCCTAAATGAAGAATTTCTTTTAGTGTTTTACATTTTCATTTGTAGTCATGGGCTAAAAAAAAAACTTAAAATTACTTGCATCCCTATAATTTTAGGATGCAAGACATTTGTTCTTTATCAGGGATGCAAGACAATTATTACAATATAACAAAATAATTTGTGTTCCTTTAAATAAATAAAAAAATTGTGTGTGTTTTTTTTTAAAGGTTTGTTATAACATATGTTTGACAATGTGTATTGACTTGCAAAAGTCCCACCATCTATTCAAGTTGTGAGCGAAAACTATTGTTTGTAGATGAACATTTTCGATGATGACTAATAAAAATGTAATAGAAATAATATACTAATGTGACATTGTCTAAACATAACGCTCTGAGAGGTGCTATACCGCTCTGCCAATAGCCGCCGGTAAGATCAGAATAGGTAGTTTATGCAGTAGGAAGCATTTGTGGGTTGCTCATACATGATAAGTTTTGGGTAGGAAGAGTTTTGGTAGAATTTAGTTAAACCCATCCTTGTACAATGTACTTGTAACAAATATTTCGTGTGTCGGTGTGTGCATATATCAAAACTAATGGAGTATGTTGTTATCAAACTTAAGCCACTTTTTAACTGCTAATTGTTAATTTCCTATAGTAAATCATTCTAATGAGAGTTTTGCATTTGTAGAATATGTTCAAGAAACCAGACCAAATAAGGAAACAGGCACGCAGTAATAAAAAATCGTTGTTAATAGTATAAAATAATAGCGTTTTTAGAAGCCGCGTTTGTCAAAGCGTTACAAAATGGGTCAAATGCTATGGCGTTTTACTTCTGAGGCACTGGACAGCATCAGCAGCGGCTCAACATTTGGGATTTCATTGTTTGGTTTTTGCTTCCATCGCCACCAAAACTCGCCGTCTCGATTCCTCTTTTTCAGCTATTGGGTTCTGCTTTGAAGGTATGTTGCCAAAATTGCAGGAAATTAAGTATATTTGGCCGTTCTGATCTGGCAAGATGGTCAAGAAATCATTTTTGTCACTGATTCGTGCAGGAAATGATTTGAAATCGTAGATCCATTTCGTAATTGTAGTTTTCTTCATAGGGTTTATGGTTTTTCACTTAAATTTTATGTCCATCTTATCTGGGTAAGGTTTGTTCCTCAACCAATTTCTTCCATGTCAGCTGTGTACTGTTTCTATTTACTAATTGTTGTGAATTGTGATGCTTTATGGGTAGACAATGTAGTCCTAGCCAATATTCTAATAAATTGCAGCCCTTTCTCTCTAATTGCATATGTATCGATTTATGATTTGTTGGTTTTAAGCTTAGAACACTAATGCTATTACCAGATCTGTATCAATTGGAATAGGAGTGAACAATTGTTAGCTATGTTGTATTTTTTTTCTTAAAGTATCTTAGCCAGTTGGTTGTATTACAAGGGTAGGAAGTGTAGAGAAATTTATTGTGGAACTTAAACCGAGTCATCAATAGTTGAAATGATCAAATGCTAAATGTGTGTTTCACTGTGGAATTGGAACAAACATGGGAATACTAATAGTCGGAAAGGACTCCTGTTCCAGTTATAAGTTTTGGTACATATGGTAATATTAATAGAAGATGATATTTGTTTCCTTTGTTAAAACTATGAGTGGTTTGGTTTGGTTCATTTGAGTACATGTTGTTATTGATATTACTTAGGTTAAAACTTCATAAGATTCAATGGAGCAAAAACCAAGAGCAAAATAAGCTCTGGACCTGCTAAAGTGTTGTTATATTACAATGGTGACCTACACAACCCTTATACCCCCAATGGAGGGGAAAACCAAAAACAAACCCCCTGATCAAGCTACTAAATGTTATTTATTTATATGTTCTTGCAACTCTTATCCAATTTAATTTACTATGCTAGCATTCAGTTTATACTGTATTGTTTAGGGATTGTGCTATTTCTGTACGAATTCTCTACAAAACCCAGGAACAAATCAAATTTGCTTGAAATAACTTCTGTTTAACTTTACCTTATCTCGTACTCTTTTTGTCCCAAAATGGATGTCCACTTTCTCTACAAATTTGTCCCAAAATAATTTGTCCCACTTGCTCTACAATTTGACTCACATTTTGGGATGGAGAGAGTATTAGAGTTTATTTATACCTTTTTGCTAATAGCTTTTGGTTGTTGCATACCTAAATAACTATAGGTACAAGGATGCAGAAGCGTAGACGTACAATACTTATGACTTCAGACCGGTACTCGACTCAGCAAGATATCCAAACACCAGAATTGCCTCAGATTATGCACCAATCCCGTCCACGCACACGTTCTCAAACTACACCCCAGTCTGAGTCTGACCCCTTGTCACAGCCACGGTCAGACTCCCTCATTGAGCAACAGTGTTCTTCCCAGCCACAATCTCACTCCCATGCTGAGCAAAAAGATTATTCTCACTCACCGGTGTCCATGCATCTCGAGACACAACTTGAAGCCCTAGCAGGGCCACAAATAGATGGGTCAGCAGAACTACATCCATGTCCTGAGCACCAAGCCCAAATTCAAGGTCTCTGAGTTCCTTGTATAGCTACCATCTCGTATATAAATATTTCTTATGTTTTAGTCAAATTATAGTTTTTTATGGCTATGATTTGTTGAGAAATACTTACTGGGTTCTGTTTTTGTTCTTTTATTATCATTGCGTTTCGGATTGCCTTGTGTCGCTATTATTTGAAATGTTATGATTTTCGTTGTAGATGAGGAGTTAAGTGAGGATGGAACCTCAACAAAGTCGCAACAAGAAACCCCAGGAAAGCTACAAGTAGCCCCAGTGGATCTAGAACATACTCCCCAATATCTACGACAAGTTAAATACCGTGGTACTGTTCTCACTCTATTATATAGAGTATAAATTTATTCTTGTCCTTTTATTAAATTAGAGTATATAAATATGTTGAATAGGCCCTTCAGTAGAGAGTAAGGGGACCCGAGGTTCCAATAGACTGAGTCGGATCTGGAATCTACCTGAGGGCTATAAAGTTGGTGTTCAGTTCGATAGCAATTTCCATCCTATCAAGCTTGAGGGAGGACTGCTGAAGAGGTTCTTAGGTACTGCCGCGAGAAAATCACATCTACTTCCCATTAACTATAAAACTTGGCTTAAGGTGCCTTCTGTGTACAAACAGGGGTTATGGGATTTAATAAAGGTACTCACATATATCTTGAAGGCATATAAAGCTTATTCTAATATTGTAAGTGTTGTTTATTTGGTTGTGTTAGCAAAAGTGGCTTGAATGAGTTATTATAATCTGCGGCGCAGAATGCTTATGTTCCTGTAGCTGATTATAATTTTGTTTGTCATTACCTGATCGATCAAGCTTTTGGTTGCAGTCAAAGTTTGAAATCCCTATAGCTCATGAAAGAGAAATTGAGAAGGTTATTTTGCAGAAGATGGGATATATGTGGAGAGGTTATAAGTGCCACTTAAAGGCTCATTACTTTGATGAAAATAAGTCCGTGGAGGAAATGATTGCTAATGTACCACCTAGAGTTGATAAAGAGCAGTGGGCTAGCCTTGTTGCTCTTTGGAATACAAGTGACATGAAGGTGTGGATATATATGTCAATTCCTCATTTGTGTTTGCCTTAATCCTTTGTTCTTACAAATTTTTCTCTGTGTAATGTTAGAAACTCATTTAATCCTCTGTCTATTCAATACTTGTTTTGTGCTACTGTATTTGTTTCTACATAACAAAAAGGTCACCATTACTTTGGCTAAATGACTTGAACATCTAGCTTTATCTGTTTTCAATTTGAAGTTAAGCCAATAATCGGTATATGATTCATTACAACTTTTGCCAATATATCTTAGTATTTACAATTTAACAATTTTTTATTATTAATTATTTCTCCTTTATCCATTATAGATTCTCTGTCAGAACAACAAAGCTCTTCGGCAACACCAAAAGATTCGCCACACCACTGGGACAAAGAGTTTTGCAGAAATAGCTGAAGAGATGGTTAATTTAGTTTCTGAATATGCAATAATTGTTTGAATATTTTATATGAGTTTACATTCTAAAGAGGGTATTTTAATTGTAGAAAGAGAAAGATGGAGTGGCACCCACTGAAGCAGAACTTTTTATATTGACCCATAAGCGCAAGGATGGAACTGCCTTAAATGAAGATTCGGCAAAAAAAATTGTATGTTATATAAACTAATATTTAATCATTGAGTTTAGTACATATTTCAATTTGAATGAACATCTTTCAATTGAATCGTTTCAGGCAGAAATGGAAAAACTCTTGGCTCAGCATCAAGAGAACTCCCAAAGCTCAAATGAGGACATTGGTTCGCAAGATGGTGGTGGTGATGATGATGATGATGATGTTGAGGGTGGTGACGATTCCGATTGTGATGATATAAATTCTCAGGTCATGAACAAAGAAAGTAATGATCATGTGAGAAGTTTGCGCTTGGGTAATACTCCTTCAAGAAATACTTCATACTTGTCTCCTACTGTTGTTAGCGCTAAGATAGGTTCTGATACGAGGCAAGTTGATATAGAGACGATGAGGAGTTCTGATGATAGCAGGCAAGTTGAAAAGGACAGAATGAGGGTTGTGAAGGATACAGGGAGGCCTCAGAAGAATGAGAGGGGTAAGGAAGTCATAGATGAGAGTGCAAATTTTGTGCGTGTTTCTAGTACTCGATCAAGAAACACCTCACGCTTCTCTCCTATTGTTGCTATTGCTAGGATGGTTTCTGAGGACAATATGAGGGAAGTCGTTGGGGAAAGAAAGATAGCTCATGATAGGAGGCAAGTTGAAAAGGACATGATAAGGGTCAAGGAAGACAGGAGGAGGGCTGAGGAGATGAGTGAGGAGAGAAATGGTTATGAGCAGGGTTTAAGTGTGGGTATCATCCCTTCAAGTGCTAGAATAATCTCCGACAAGGATACGAGACAAGTTGATGAGCGAAGGATTAGGGCCTATGAGAAGGAGAGGAAGCAAGTTGAGGAGGATAGAAAGAGGGTTGAGGAAGATAGAAGGAAGGTTGAGGAAGATAAAAGGAAGGTTGAGGAGGATCGTAGGCAAGTTGAGGAGGACCGGAGGCAAGCTCAAGAGGATAGGATGCAAGCTGAGGAGGATAGGAGGAAGGCAGAGGAGGAAAGGAAGAAGTCTGATGCAGAAATTAGGTTCTTAAAGGAGAGACTTACATGGATGGAGAACCTTGTGAGCAAGCTATTACCATCCACAAATTCTACAAATCAGTCATAGAGAGGTAATGGATGCACCATTATCCCATACTCTCTCATTATTGCTTGGAGCATATATTGTCTGTGTAGTTTGGATTGTGTTAGAACAAATTATTGATATGGATTTATAAAGTCTTATTTGATAGGATCCAAACCCAGGAGCGATCAAAATTCAAAATAACTGAGTGTGTATGTATACATCAACCTCAACCTCAACTCAAGTCATGTTCATGAGCATTGTTCTACTGACGTAGGATAGGTAAGTCCATACCATTCCTTGTGATTTTCATTTATTGAATGAGCATGGATTGTTCTGGTCATAAATAGCTCTTCCCATCTTATCTGCAGGTATGAGATGATATGTAATACGCAAGAACCTACTGTTCACATGGAATATCTCATGTTGATGAATGCATGGCATCTGATGTAAGATTTGTGTTCATTTATTTTGCGATTATGTGAATTCATAGACCTTAAACATCTTAATTAATAACTGATCCGAAAACTATTTAAACTCAAAAATACATGGATTCCATTATATATGCTTAATGTGTGTGAATTAACATGGGCTTTAATACATCCAAAGGCTTGATTCTTTATTGTCCTTGGAGTTTTTATTCATGTTGAGATGTTTTCAACTCTGATATTTTACATAACCTCCAAATCTGCTTCTTTTGAGCTTAAGAGTTAAGAGTTTGTGTCCTCATTTGCACCTTTAACTATCAAGTTATCAAATATTTTCCGGTGGCGTTTCTTCAAAGATGCTTGACAAGGAGGATGGGATTGTGTTAGTGTCGATGAATTCTGAAAATGCAAGTGAAGAGGAGCCCGGAAATACAGATTTGAAATGATTCACCCATCGAAGCAGTCATGTAGTTAATCCCCTATGATTTTCTTGTGGAATTATTTACTTTCAAAGAATCATTCATTTGATAGTAAACTTTTGGTTTAGAAGAGGAGAGTTAAAATTCCCGAACACTTAGACTCTGGCCATGCATTTTGAGGCAGTGTGACCACGACCTCCACAATATGGACATTGCAATATATTAAGTAAATGGCCCTCTTTGTCAGAGTTCATGGCTTAACGCCACTTTAACTGACATCAAGGCCTTAACCCCACTTGGAGTGGCGTTAAGCCCCTAAAGCCTTTAGGGCTTTTAGCTGCGGTTATTAATCGCTGTTAAAAACTGCAATAAAACAGAGATTACCTTCACGAAAAGTTGACTTTTTATTATTATAAGCAAATGGTATTTTTATTAACGATCCCAAAATGGCGAAAGATAGTACAAATAAACAGTAGCTAAACTAAGATATATATATCCCAAAAAAATTAAGTTAAAGCCAAGATTACATCATTCCAAACAATAAAAGAGAAATCAACAAAAGACACACCAAGCAAACATGGAAGAAAGTTCAAACACTTGATGCGCAATATCGTTCCATTCGAAGCCAAAAATTTGTATTCAAAATGAGTGCATTTCGCGCTATCTAGCCAAACTGACCAAAGAACAATAGAACAAATCCCAACTCAAGCTCTTTGCACTGGCGTGGCGGAAAATTTGACGACCATGCAACGAGTCCCAAAGGCATAACAAGCCTCCCGAGCGGCCCAAAGACGGAAACAATGGGATCATACGAACTTAAATATCATTACAATTGAAAGACGAAAGGGACTGAACTTTAGATTCTTGAACAAAGTTTCGCTAGTTCACGCTATTGATGTTTTTGTATAAGAAAATTGTTTATTATAACGTAGATCATTTTAATTATAATAAAGGTCCAAGTATTAGTTCGGGCCTTATCACTTAACTAGGTACATCATAATCATCTTCTTCTACTTTTTTTCGTTAGGAAAGCTACGTTATACTCCCTCCGTCCCAAAATGAGTGTCCTCCTTTCTATTTTGAGAAAAATTAAAGAGAAATTAGTTATTGTGCTATGTTTACTATTGTATCTTTATGATCATGTGGTGAAAGATTCTAACTAGCATTTTATAAGGGTATTATTGACAATTTATGCATAACTAACTTACTAGAAAAAAAAATAAGACACTCATTTTGAGACAAAAATGCAATTGAAACAAGACACTCATTTTAGGACGGATGAAGTAATAAACTTTGACTTATTGTTTACACTATGGTCAATTTTGTCAAACAAAAGCAAATATGTCAAACTATGAAAGGTATATGAAGTTATGAACTTTAAATTTTGACAAATTAGTTTATTAACTTTATATTGTGACATGAATCATTTTACTTACCAATAGAATTTTGACAAGTTCAAAATAACGCTCATATTAAAAGTTAGCTCAATCACATACGTGATTAAAAGTTTTATGATTGATTTACTACTTAAAGTTAACATCATACATTTTTTCATCTACTATACTAGTGTGATATTAAAACATAGTCAAAACTTAATTTAATTTATCAATTTAATATTTTATTTTCCCTAAATATCCATATGTAATTATGTATCATTCTTCACAATTTGATTGCATACTTAAATCATTTAATTTTTATATTTAACCTACACTTTTTTAAAATCCGAACATAGACTCACAATTTTGAATCACAATTACCTAACATTAACAATAATGGAGATGAAAGAAACAAAAATTAAACTGTAAATTTGGGAATATGTAGTTCTTTCTTATTTTGTATTTTTTCCAAAACAATTAGAAACTATAAAGTAACAAAATTATTTGAACATTTGTAATTATATAAAGGGTAAAATGATAATTTTATAATTATACTAACAATGTTTCTAACAACAAACTAAATTGAAAGTACAAACTAATTAAATGTCGCGCGTGACAATATAATTAGAGTAATCATAACACGTGATATATTTATGTAATTACACACCCATATTTACGTTCAACATGGATTGTTCCGTCCAATACTTATTTGTTATTCTCGGTTATGTAATGAAAATTAATATATTGATTATTAATTGAACAACTGAATAAGACTGCAATTATTGTTAATTTCTTATTATTGGCTCATCTAATTATATAAATTGCTTAAACACTTTGAAGTGGATTGTTATTTGATTTAACTCCACTTGAGTCCAAATTCCAATTGCTTGCTCAGTCCCAACAACACATTAATTTAACAAATAAATTCTGATGATATCTGGGATGATTGCGATGCAAATTAATTAGTTTAATCCAAATCTTGTAATAATTAATTGCCAGTATTTTAATAGCTCCTGTACATATAATATTTAATATATTTTGTAATAAATAAAAAAACAAATCAAATGTCTCCAACTATTAGCTTGGACATGTATCAACCTTGTAATATTAACTGTCAAATTTTAAAAATAATGATTGTAT
>JAYMTH010003202.1:0-11257 GCA_036897465.1 Pelargonium australe | reverse complement strand
CCACACAGCAAACTTGAAAGAAGCATGAAGTGAAAAGTGATATATAAAGTTAATCAAAAGTCCCACATCAAAAAGATGGAGACTTGATGAGGTGGCAACTTCTAATGCTACCTCACCAACTTTAACACATATATATATATATATGTAGATTTAATGTCAATAATAAAACCACCATAAATGCTTGAAGAGTTACAGATAAGTTTCTGGATTCATTTGTTCTGGATGGATACAACGAGTACTTCACCAAATATTAATGTCCTACATATATTTTTATTATTTTTGAAATCAATGTCCTACGTATTAGTGACCTTGTACTATAATCTCTAGATAAGTGATAACGATCTAATCCTCGATAACTCTAAACATTCGTGCTAATTTAGAAATGGAGGTACACACACCGTACACAAAGTATACAATTCTAATTAATGTGAATTGTAGGTTAGAGTGTCGGGTAAGAAGAAATCGTATTTTGGTGTTTTCGCAAACAAAGTATTGAGGAGTGACGAGTGATGATGAGCTCTTTTGGTGTTATGATTGCCCTCTTGTAGAGACAAGGTGTGTAGAACATGTGAGGTGATTTTTTTTTTTTTTTTTATTTTTATAAAGAGCAACTTAGATAAGAAAATCAGGGAGGAAGGGAAAGCAGAACAGTTTCCTCACTGTTGGAGTTCAAACAATCTAGATGAAGAAAGTGAAAAGAACCCACAGGCGGGTGAATAATAAAATTACAATCTGAAACAGTAGCCGAAAAGGCCGAATGAGCTAAATAATCTGCTAGCCGGTTAGCTCTTCGATCAACAGAGTGCAAAATGAAATCCTCAAAGAATTGCGATTTATCCCTGCACTCAATAATCAAGGCTCTCAAAGGGTGAGAAACAACATCACTTTTATAAAACAGATTAGCTACTAAATCAGCATCAAATTCAAAAATAACTTTCTTAGCACCCAAGGCAATGCCAAGGACCATGGCCTCTTTAAAGGCCCTAAGCTCAGCTCAACAACTGTCAGCCCAACCCACAAACTTACTCGAGCCACCTAACCAACACCCTTTCGAATCTCTGGCAACAAAGCCAGCACTGCACAAACCTGGGTTTCCTAAACAACTACCATCAGAGTTGATTTTAATCCAATTATGGGGAGGAGCAATCCAACGAGGTGAAGGAGAACGAACACAAGCTCTAGGGACATGGCTAACAGGACCAGAGCAGGCAATGAAATAGAACTCAGACGCCAAGGCCAAAGATTTATGCACAACAGAAGCAGCAAGAGGAAAAGAACCAGAAAACAGGCAATTGTTCCTGTTGAGCCAAAGACACCAGCAAGCATACAGAAAAATAATGTTCCAAGGCACTTTCGAAGGAGATTCAGAGTTATCATTCAGATGGAAAAAAAACCAATCCACAAAAGAAGCATTGCTAGGAGCAGGAGGAAGATTAAGCCTATCACAAATCAAAGAAGCAAAACAACACTCTCTCAAAAGATGATTAATGTTTTCAATAGCCCCAAAACACCTATGACATTCCAGAGAATCAACAGGCATTCTGTTGTTAAGAAAAGATTTAGAAGGGATGGCCTGATGTAAGCACAACCAACCAAAAAATTTGACTCTTTCTTGACACTTAAGAGACCACATCTGATTCCAAGAAGATTGGGACACCAGACCCTGATCAGACTCAACAATGCCTTGCTCAAGTAAATGATCATAGGCAGAGCTAATAGAAAAAACAACATCCTTGTTACCACTCCAGACAGGGTGATCCAGATGGTCCAACCCAAACAAATGAGGAACAACAATAATCATGAATTTAGCAATAGGGGGCAAAACAAAAGACAGCTTATCTAAATCCCAAAAGCCATTCTCATTCCAAATGAAATTCACAACCAAAGAATCCTCAAACCTGTTAAGAGGCCCCTGAATATAAGACCTAAGAGACACAGGCCCCCATCACTTATCAAAAAACAAATTAACATTAAAACCATTCCCAATAGACCAAAAACTCTTATCCTGAACAACCCCATTAGCAAGCTTAATACCCTTGTAGATAATAGAACTAGGAGACTTATTTCTAGCATACTTGGCTCTCAAGCAATTAGCCCAGATGGAGTCAGCCCTACAATGCAGCTGCCAACTCAACTTGGCAAGCAAGGCTATATTCCTAAGCCTAGAAATTTTTATACCAAGGCCACCCTGAGACTTTCTCAAAACAACAGAAGACCATTTAACCTTAGGCATACCTCTTTTATCACTGGACCCTCCCCAAACAAAGTTGCGATTCATGGTGTCAAGACGACGATGAATAACAGCTGGAAAAGGTAAGGCACTCATATAATAACTGGGGATGGCAGGCGTGACAGATTTGGTAAGAGTAGACCTACCAACTAGTGAGAGAAATTTAGTTTGCCAACCTTCCAACTTGGCTCTAACTTTCTCAATAACAAAAGTAAAATCAGCTGCCACAAAAGGGGTGCTCTTAATAGGAAAGCCTAAATAAGTACCCAAGGAAGGACAAACAGCCCAAGGAAAGATGGATCCAACAGCCACTTTCGAAGCTCTAGACACAGTCTTAGAGAAAACAATACGCGACTTGGCTAAACTAATAACTTGACCAGAAATATCACAAAACAGATCCAACACATTTTTAACAGCCAAGGTACCAGAGTTACTCACTGAGCTAAACAAGACAATGTCATCAGCAAAAAGCATATGAGAAATTTTTGGACCATTTCTCCCCAAAACAAAAGGGGACCAGAGGTTGAGGTCGACTTTTTGTTGAATATTCCTAGAGAGGAACTCCATGCACATAATGAAAATGTAGGGAGACAGGGGGTCTCCTTGCCTAATACCTCTAGAGGGACTGAACTCTTTGGTCATACCACCATTAAACAACACAACAATAGAGAAAGTGGATATGCAGTTCATGATAATGGTAATAAGCATAGCAGGCAAATTAAATGAAATAAGCATTTCCTTAATAAAAGACCACTCTAACCTATCATAAGCTTTCTCTAAGTCAAGCTTGATAGCCATCCACCCCACTTTACCTCTGTTAACAGACATAGAATGAAGAATTTCCTTGTGAGGTGATCTTTTTGAGGTCTTATAATCTCTTGGTGTCTCAGTTTTTTCGGAGGGCTTAACTCTTATGGATGGCATATGTTTGACGCAAGGTGTTTAGTAAATGGACATGCTAAGGTGGATGAAGATAGGGATTGTAGAGCCAAAATGCGCGATTTGAGTAGCTTGGGTAGGAGATTGACTTCTTCTTCGCACGCCAACTTGAGCGGGTCTCGCGCTCGGGCATGCATAACTCTTTCTCTATGCTTTTTTTTTTTTTTTTTTTAAATATTCAAAATTGTCCTCAACCTATCAATGTGCTTGGATATTTAAGTAGCAGCGTTGACGTGACATTCAGCCGCATAATGTTTTATTGTCATAACATATGATTTTTTTTAGGTTGCACAAGAAAAACAAAAGCATATAAAAGATTTAATAGTTATTCTTATCGTGTATTATTTATACTACTAGTTAAATGCTTGCTTAAATTAAATTCCTTAATCTCAGTATACTTGTTCATAAAATAAATAAATAAAAAAAATATACTGAGTACTTAGGTTTTGACCTAAAATCATTCAAATATTTGAACAATTACATCTAATTTTTTCTTAATGTAACAATTACATCTTAATTAACAAGTGGGTTAAAATGAGACCATATTTATTCTACTTATGTTTGGAATGTTTCAAGTCATATTAGTTGAAATTTTACATTTTGAATAACATTTTAATCTTCTACCAAACAAAATGAATTTGAATGTTCAAAGCACCAATAAAAAAAAATCATTATAACATCAAAAAGTTAAAACTGCATATGTGCATTTTGGTCAAGTTCATTAACCGTCCAATAATGTCAACTAAACTCAAGGCGTTGGACCGATTTGCGTCACAGCAAGTCCTTCAATTTAATTATTTAATTTTGTAGTCATATCTAAATATTGCACGTAGTTTTTTACTCCAATCGGACGGTGACAGTAGTGTCTGTGACGTGATCTACGACGAGCCCGGTTACACAAGCTTTCCTTCCTCTCTCACACTTCATTATAGCGTCGGTGTTTCTGTTTTGAGGACATTTTTAATAGTACAAATTTTAGATGGTGCTTAGCTGTGAAAATTATTATTTCATAATATTATTTACGGTATTTAAAAATTATATATAAATTACTCTATTCTTCCTAAAATGAGTGTTCTCTTGTCTAAACTTTTTGTCTCAAAATAAGTGTTCAGTTTCTTATTTTTAGGTTATTATATATTTTTTTCTTTTCATATTACTTTTATAACTAATTCACATGGACAGATTTGCACATGAGATGTATGTGAGAAAATGAGAGTAATATTGAAAACACACTCAATTATCTTGTAATTCTTAATTTTTACTAAAAAATAGAAACAAAGCACTCATTTTAGGACGGATGGAGTACATGTCATTTATAAATTTATTATGATTTAAATTATATTTTAGTATTGTATTTAAAATCGATTTCTGTTGCGAATAATCTTTTCTTCTCGAAAGTTTTGGTGTGCTTTATATTGTTGAAAGTTATGTCAGTTAAAAGTTGATAGATATTGTTTGGTATTGTTAAGAGACATTGTTATCAGCAAAGACTCAAAGATGGCATCGGTTGTTGTTGGAACTGATGTTATTTAGGTTGTTGTTGAAGGTAGAACCTGAGAGGTCGAAACCAATATTTTTGGGTTGAGTAGTTATGATCCAACACAATTTTATGATAGAAAAGAAATTGCGCATGTGAAGTGGTCTGCGAACAATGTGACCAATGCGATTAGTAGATTCGATATTTACACGTCAGATGATCCTCGAGTTGTAATTAAATGATATTTATGAAATAAAATATATTAATTTGTACCTCTCATGTTAAAACCTTAAAATTTGGGACTTTTTAGTCATAGTTGTGCTCTCTGCCTTAAAGAAGCAAGAAAAACGAGAAATTAAAAAGAAACGAGAAATTAAAGTCCAAGTAACGTGTTAAACGAGAAACCGCGGCGACCACACAAAGCTGAGTCACAGTCGGTGACACTACGAGAGCTCCAAATCAACAGCACCAATGACCATTGACCACAATGTCACATACTATATAAACACAAGCTTATCATACAATATAGTAGTCAATTAATCAAAATCTGAACATCAATCTCTAAGCTTAAGCTTTAAAGCTTCAAAACCCATTTCCATTTTCCATATTTATTGCTCATTCACCATCGTCTTCTTCAAGATTCACCCTAAAGTTCCCAGCTTTCGAACCGGATAGGTTTCTGCAATTTTATCCACTTTACGCCACTGGTTTCTCTACAGTTGGCTCTAAATTTTATTCCTCTTTAGGCCAAGTGTTCGCTGCTTTCTGGGCAACATAAATTTTCCGAATTTATTTATATAAATATCATATATAATATATGTGGTTATATGGTATATATACGTATTTTGTGTGATGTCTCGTGAGTCTTGATTGGGCCTACGGCAATCTGAGGAGCGCTTCTCTCTACCGCTTGTCACTGAATTCTTATCCGCAGCTCTTCCTCTTGATTTGTCTTCTTCTCTCTGTATCTGCTCTCTGCTTCTTCTGCAAATACCACCATATCTTTATCTATTTCTTCATTATTTTTTTTCATTTTTATTGTTTATATCTCAATTATCTGTTCGATTTATAGATAGTTGGGTTCTGGGTTGTTTCCCTTCTCTCTTCCCTCCCCCCTCTTGAAACCCTCGTCCAATCGTGCTTCAACGCTCATATATTCGTTTCGATCGAGGGTTTTTCATATCTTTTTTTGTTTGTTATTTTTCTGGGTTTTTTGGGATTTGATCTAATGGCTGTACTTTCGGTTCTGTTGGAGATTTTGAGAAGACCCAGTATTGGGGATGTGTTGGGTGAGCTTCTGATGTTCATGGCGCCTCTGTGGATTGCTGTTATTGTTGGTATTGTGGTTGGATGGACGTGGAAGCCTAAATGGGCTATTTTGGGAAAAGAGATTTTCGATTTTTCAGCTTCCAAAATCTCTTCCTCAACTTCGCCGGTATTGTTTACGGGTTTGGGTTCTATTGCGAGCTTGAATTCCTTGAAGTTTCAGCTGCCCAGTTGCATATCTTGGACTGTGGAGGAAGAGATTGAACCAGCTACCTTTAATTCTGATTGCAGGTGTGTTGTTTTTTCTAAATTTATCATTGTTTGGGTCATGTGATAGTTTGTTGATTTAGCTCGTAGTATAGCAAAAAGACTTGTTTTTTAGCTTCCAAATTGAACAAGGAATTGAGGATAGGAACCTAGGATGTTGTTTTAGAATCAGATTGTGGAAATGAGATGGGAAGTTCAATTGCAAACTGAGCAACTCTTAACAGCTCAACTTTTGCTCTGTTCAGCTCATCACAACTTGATGGAGAGAAATCTACTCTTGTTGGGGGAGATGATTTGGAGCACATATGCCGACTTGTTGAGGAGAATGATGGAGGCCCTGCTTGGATTAAGATGATGGATCGAACCACAGGAAATATGGCCTACCAAGCTTGGCGGAGAGATCCTGAGGTAGCTTCCTTCTCTCCATCTTCTTTTGATCTCTAGTCTAGATTGATGTTATTAGGTATTGCTGTGTCACATTGGTATTGAATGAGTGATTGTTTGCATGTCTTTGTTCTGTTATTGATTGGATTATGTTTGAATGGCTTTGCTAGACTGGACCTCCACAATATCGCAGCCGAACTGTTTTTGAGGATGCAACTCCTGAGATGGTGAGGGATTTCTTTTGGGACGATGAATATAGATTGAAGTGGGATGATATGCTTATACATGCTTCAATTTTGGAGGAATGCCCCACCACAGGAACCATGGTTGTACATTGGGTGCGCAAGGTAAGGAGACTATCCTTCTTACCTTCTCTGATTCATTGCTTGTTTCGAATGTGTGGCCAATGGTTTAAATGTCTCTTTCTTGTTGCAGTTTCCCTTCTTTTGTAGTGACAGAGAGTATGTTATAGGCCGTCGGATTTGGGAATCTGGACGATCATACTACTGTGTAACAAAGGTATGAGAAAGTCTAGCTCTTTTGAATTATCAACCTTCTAATAATCTTTCGTTATTTTAGTTCAGTTATGCAGTAGTATAGAGTTACCTTCTAAGGTGCAATAAATGTTTAATTTAGTCAATTTGACAAATAAACTGAGTGGCTTTCGAGGATTAGGCTTTGAACCACTAGTTTTACTCTTTGAGGTTGCATACCTAGTGTCCTGTCACTGTGAACTACTAGTCATGAGTAGGTAGACTCAGTATATGTAGACTTGAAATTTTGTGACAATAAAACAATGAATTCTCATAACTGTTTGTGTTCTATTTCATATGTTAAATATTAGGTGTATGCTCATTTTCCGCTGATATAGTGTGTCAAGACACCTGAATTGTATTCAACTGCATCCCTTTGCCCGCCATAGGATGTTCTAATGAATTAAGTTCCTTAGTGATAATAAAGGGTACTGGTTCTATCAGTTTCAATTGAGGCTTGGGAACTTAGTTTTGTAATCCCTATTAGTTGAATCCTTTTAGCTGCATCTGGAAGTTACTTTGAATATTTTCTTCCCCTACATTTGGACAAGTATTTACTGACATGCTTATTTTCCATGTTTAGGGGGTACCCAATTCTACTCTGCCAAGGCGCAACAAACCAAGGCGAGTTGACTTGTACTACTCCAGTTGGTGCATTCGTGCAGGTAATTTTGTTTAATCTGGTGTTTGATGTATAGGTTAATTTTCAAGTCTTTTGTTTCCTCTTAAGTAGAGGGATTGGAGTCCCATGAGAAAATGATTCGTATGCATAAAATGAAATGAGACTATGTTTGTGGTCCTGGATCCAAGTGATTGACACAGTTATCTATCTTTTAAATATGATGCAGTTGAATCTAAACGAGGAGACGGCCAGCTGACTGCCTGTGAGGTGCTGCTATTCCATCATGAAGACATGGGTATACCTTGGGAAATTGCAAAACTTGGAGTCCGACAAGGCATGTGGGGAGCTGTGAAAAAAATTGAGCCCGGTTTCCGTGCATATCAAAAGCAGAGAGCATCTGGAGCCCCAATCTCCCGTTGCGCTTTCATGGCTCAGATCAACACCAAAGTCAGTGCTGACTACCTAAGATCATTGGAATGCGCTCCTGGTGATTCATCAGAGATTGAAACCCAGAATTCACCGGAGAAGCCGTTAGGAAGGAACCTACCTAAGCTTCTAGTAGTTGGCGGGGCTGTTGCCCTAGCCTTTACACTCGATCGGGGGCTCTTGACTAAAGCAGTGATATTTGGAGTAGCAAGAAGGTTTTCGAAAGTTGGAAAGAGGTTGTGACATATATCTCTTTTTGCATCAGTCAGAAGATATCTAGGTCAAGATAAGATGTCGTCTGAGTAACTGTGAAACTGATGGTCTCCTCCTCTGCTTGCGAGTGGTGGAGGGCGCATTCTTTTTTCCCTTTGAGCTACGGATCAATGAATAGAGAAAGTTGTATTTGTCGAATTGGAAAATATTAGTAGAGGATCTCATGCTGCTATAATAACAGTATATTCAGGTTCTTCTTCTGATATAAAATTTATTTGTTTCATGTCTCTCTATTGATTTTGGTTCCTTTTCGCACCTCCCTCGGCTTGTTTGTTTCCTGATTATGTGCTTTGTGAGGCACTCATGTTTCTTGCATTGACATGGTGTAAATGTGGTGGATGCATTGTGGGTTTTAAGTTGCAGCAACTGAATTTTGGTGTTCATGAATGAGAACAAGTTAAACAGAATCCAGTTGCTAACCATTTGTGCATTGTTTCAGGAGAAGACAACACCAATAGAAACTGTGCCTGAGGTTGCATTATGATTTTGAAATATCAACCTATTGAATTAGTGAGTTTAGGTTTCATGCTCCTATGTAAGAAACAGCAGCAGGGGAGACCAGTTAAGGTAAAAGCTGAGCAGTTTCTTGGTGAATTTGGGATCCTTAGGTCAGGACTAATTCCAAAGCTTTTGAGATATGTGAAAACACTCACATATACATACAACTGTTGGCTCATTGAGAGAGGAGACTTGCATAAGAAATTATTTAAATCAGAGCATGATATGATTGGAGCCACAAGCTAGTAGAGATTGATGGCTTTATGCAAGTAAGAAAGGTTGAAAGTTAACTTCTTTTCTTTCCTTTTTAACCAATGTTGAGCCAAACAATTTAAACGCTTTGCTTTGAGGTATTAGGTTTCAAACCTCTTTATTGACATCATGAAGTGGGGTTTTGTGTTAATAGGATAGAGCTACTCCATGTTGTCAGGGGCGGAAGCCACCGATTGACAACATGGAGTGGGGTTTTGTTTTAATAGGGGAGAACTACTCCATACTGTTAGGGGCGTAAGCCACCGATTTAATCAAGTTTAGAGCTTAATCATATTTAAGGCTCACCACCCGTTCCTATAGGTGTGTTTATTGGGATCGAATCTAATTGCTCTTCCCAAGATCTCAACTTACGTTGTCAAGTAATTAGCCACATATATTTATTTTTGTACACTCATGTGCATGTGTGTAACAAATTTAAGAAATACTAACTAATTTATTATAATGATATTATGACATGTTATTATTAACTAATTTTATAAAAGAAAATAAGAGTAACATAAAACATCATACTTATTTTGTGGTGGATGAGAAATTACTCCATGATATTTGAGTTGCTTGATTAGTGTATATATATTTTTAAATAGTAATAGTTGTTTTAAAAAAATTATTATTTGATTGAAATATTTTATTATTTTATTTAATTAAAATGTCTTACCAATAACTTTACCTTTGGGACAAATTAACATCAATTTTAGATGAAATTAAGTTTCAAAGAAAGGGGCAAAAACGAGAAGATCCAACACAAAATAACCCAAATCAACAATTTACACCAAATAAATCATAATTTTATAAATTAAAGAATGGCTACACTTTTTTGTGGTCAAAATCAAAATTTCCCCAAACATAAAGGAGAGCAATCAACAGATCAAGGTCTCGAAACAGTGCAGACCATCCAGCTCCGGCGCGAACCTCGGCATCCTCTTCTGCTGCTTATTCTCCGACGGCGACGACGAATTTCCCGTAGCTTCTCGATTCTGACTCAGAACACTCGCCGGTGCCGGTGCCGGTGCCGGCGCCGCCTGACTGTTGTAATTAAGAGGAGGGGACGATGAAGGGCAGATGATTTTGTGGCCCAAGAACTCAGCGCCCAACAGATCGAAAGAACTGAACATGGAATTCATGATGGATTAATTGAGAAGAAAATTGGATTCGAAAGCTGTGAATTGTGATTGAAGACAAGAACAAGAAAGGTATTTATACAGGGTGTGTGAAGAAGAATCCGAACAAGACTTGGATTCCAAGTTATTTCCTTTCTCGTTTGGACTTTTTCGTATTTTCAATTACTTTATTACAAATGCGTAGGATGTGAAAAAGGGTTGGAGGTGGGTTTATTCGATAATAATAATAGGATCATTTTAGAAATCAGATTGGGATGAATCCTATTTTAACATTATTTGTAGAATTTTAATTTGTAATGTTTTGAAAAATAGTTTGTCAACGGTTGAAATCATAGACAGAACGGAAGAATCAACAAACGCAGCGCCGCCTACATACGGTCAAGTCTCGTTGACCATTAATTCAAGTGCAACTGTGCAAGTTCCTTCCATTCATCTTATCTCTATACTTCCACTACTTTTATTATACAGTAAGTAAAATACTACTATCACATTAATGAGTATTGAGCCTCTGAAATATAATCTTGGTACTTATTAAAAAGAAATATAACTTTGGTTGCCAATATATAAATATGGGGGTCGGAAATTAGCCTATGATGTCGGAAAGATAGCTACCCTATCTTTTTTTGAACTCTCTCCCTCGGCAAAAATGTAACAATCGGTCCTCGAAGCATGATCCTAGAGTGATGGCGGCAAATTTGAAGCATGATTTCGGCATGAACTTGGAGTGGATCTAACGAGTTATCGCGTGACATCCTTCCCAGGGGCGGAGCCACGTTGTCCCTACTGGGGGCACGTGACCCTATTGAAATCAGTCATATCAAATTTTTATATTACATAACTGGTTTTGAAGTTCTACTTGAATAAGGCTGCTGTGACAGTGTGACCCCACTAAACTCCCATAAGTGCACTTGTAGAAGGAAGGAGCTTAATGGGCTGAGTGTTTTTTATTTA
>JAYMTH010003201.1:0-11257 GCA_036897465.1 Pelargonium australe | reverse complement strand
AAGACCCGGACATCGTCGGGAGAAAAAACTAGTTGTAATAATAATTAAAATCTTTACCATCAAATAAAATTATTGAATTTCAAGCAATTGTCTATGTAAACTTGATTCGACTATATTTTGTAAGTCTATAATTAAGATTTAGCATGTCGTAGTTCTGATCTTCTTTTTCAAATGTCAATGTAGTTGAAATTAATTAAATCTAAGTTCAAGTCTTCGGGTCTTCAGTTTTTGGGTGGTAGCAGTGATCCACGTCCGACCAGTGATTGTGGGTTTGCGCAGGTAACGTACCGTCAAGTGGATCTCCGAATGTGTGTCCAAGGAACCGCCTCGAGCGTGAGAGTAAAATCTCCACACAAACAGAAAAAATGCATTGACTGAGAAATGAATCTCAGAAGTTCGTTCATGGGACGAAAAATGCTCGAAGATTGATGAAGAACACACGAAGAGAACAATGAATGTTTGAAAGTTTCGATTTTTCGCGTATGTGCTTTTTTTAAGTAAAGTGGTTGAACTTAAGAATATGGGAACGAGTCTCCTTTTATAGACTTCAAGCTTACATGTCCTCCGGTGAACTTCGGGAGGTCGGCGGCTAGGTGGGCCGCTGCCTATTGGATTTGCACACCGACAGGGCAGACAATGGTCTCCTGCTCACTGCCTGTTGTATCTGCACACCAACAGAGCAAGTTGGTTTGTTGGCTGCTGCCTGGCGGTTACACACACCGGAAGGGCAGACAGTGCTTTCTTGTCCGTTGCCTACTGGATTTGCACATTAGTAGGGTATATGACATTCTCAACTTGTCGCATCTTGGTCGCCAACTGGCTTTACTTGCCTGCTGAGATATCGCTATCCTTAGCCTCTAGCAATGTATGAGGTGAGGTTAATCTTTGATCTACCTCCGGGAGAGTGTTGACTAAGGGCGGGAGGCCAAAGCATGACGCACAGACCCCTCCAAGGCTTGCGACCATGTCCGAGCTCCCTTCTTGGTTGACGCTGCTTCTTAGTTTCCAAGATTTTCATTTGCATTACATGTTTTCTTTTTAGCTTATTTTTTTTTATAAAAAAATTTGTCTTTCTCAAGAAATTTGAATATGTATTTGCACGTTTTAGGCATGCTGGAGATTGTGCTCATGAGACATGGTTTAGTTTATTGCTTTTAGTTGTTCTTGATGATTTGTATAATGCATGTGTTTGGTTGAAATAGGAACATGATAATTCGGAACCTTTGAAGTGAATTGTTGCATTACAACATTTGTGTGGATGGTTTAATTTTGCACTTGAATCCTTAGAACTAGGCCTTATTAGGTTGTGGTATGAGCAACATGCTTTAGGAAACTTTTGTACTGATTGGCTCTAGAATTAGATAGGTAGAACTTTGAGGCGAAATGACTATGGAGTCTAGCTTGAAGGAGGGGATTTAGGCCGTCTTTACACCGTTTTGAGCCTCTCTATTTCCTACCCTTGCATGATTAACACTAGTCATCCCTTTTGAGCTTAAGCATGCATTTTCTTGGTTACCTTTATTACTAACCTATGTGTCCATTCTTGCTTTGACAAATGTATGAGATGAACATTGTCACGAGAGTGTGATGGTAACTCAAGTTGTGCCTTCAAACTTTTTACTGTTCATAAAGAGTTTGGGGCAGGTGATCTCTTGTCAAAAAAGAAAAATATGAAAGATTGGACAAAGTTGTGAAAAGTCTTTGTTCACTTGTTTCAAAAAGAAGGATGTCCAATAGAAAAAAGAAAATAAAGCAAATAAAAATGAGATTACACTCCCCGTTGTTCAAAAGGAGTAAAAGGGGAATAAAAGTAGTCATATGGGGAAATGTATAATTGGGATGTGAGCTTGTGAGAAGGTGAGTTTCAAGTTCACTATAAGTGTGTCGTTTTAGCTTCGTGAAATAATCCTTTCCACACCTTGAATCAATCTTTACATTACAAGCTTGATAAGACCTTTTGTTTCCGATGACTAGATATCTGTAAATTAGTGGATAAGCGACACATATTCCAAACTATGGAGCAACACATTGTGCACGTATAACTTAGAGCATTGCTATTATTACAACTTAGGAAGTTTCGAGTTCTAAGGATGACATGTACACACGGTAGCCCCGCATACTATAATGTTTGAATTCATGGATTTGGTGATTGATTGTTGTGTTCTTGGTAATACATTAGACACATGGCATGTTAGAAAGAACTATTGATAACTCGCATTTTGTGCTAGTTATCCGACCCTAAATCATGCTTAAACTAGCATTGTTTTTAGTGTATTTTGCCTAACTTTGTACCTAGTTGTATTCATTAATGCCTCTTTTCACTTATGTTGCATCACTCCATAGGCATTGTTGGATTTTAGAAATTTTATTGTATTTTGATGAGCTTTGCATGCTATTTAGCTCGTTTTGGAAAATTTCACGCTTGTGATATATTTCATGATGATTTCAGGCTGCACAAATCGAATGACGCTAAGGAGGGGAGCTCGGGAAAAAGAAAAATGCATCAAAATGTATCAAATCAGCGGTGCCGCAGCGCCACGTCAGCATCTCCAGTGCAAAACGCTTTTGACCCAGCAAGGCTGACGTGGCAAATGAAGCGCGCGCCGCAGCGCCAAGCTGCCACGCGGTGGCGCCACCGTCTCCCCTATAAATATGCAGTTTTCATTTCATATCAGGAGATTAAGTTTTGAGGGAGCCTCTAGAGCTCATTTTCATTAGATTCTCAGAGAGAAACAGAGGGAGAAAGGTCAGAGGACGTGGGAGCTTAAGGTGTGACAACTTGGAATCTCGTCGGTGATCATCATCATCATTCCATTTTTCTTCTTCTTCTTCTTCTTCTTCTTCTTCTTCTTCTTCTTCTTCTTCTTCTTCTTCTTCTTCTTCTTCTTCTTCTAGTCCCCTGGTGGGGTGTGTAAGCACAAAACATTTCATTTACTGTTTTTGCTGGATTTGTGTTGTATTAATACTCAAGAATTCATGTTTGTATTGACTTGGATAATTGATTATTGTATGAACATGTTTAGTTTTATGGTCTATGTATTTGTCAAACTCGATTTGTCTATGAATATGTTGTTTGGATAGTTGCTTGTGTGGTTGAGATGAGATGATTAGTGTAAATATGTAATTGAAATAAGAGATGATTGATTATGTTGAATAGATGGATTATTCATGTTTTGCTATTCGTAATGCTACCGAACAACTCGACCGATTGTCTCGGTTGATCTTATTGAGGGACGTTACTCATATAAGGGAAACGACCATTGCAGATTAGAACATGAGGGGAATCGTGTTCGTGGTATTAAAACTTACTAGAACCGGTCTTGCCTAATTGGTCATAACCGTCATGCTAAGGTGTATGCAAATCCCTTGCAGTGCTATTCTTGGGAAGTGCAAATGATGGGCGAGTCATTCAAGGCCGCCATATTCACCTTAAGATTCGGTGATTGCTTAGCGGGATAGCTGATGAAATCTTTGGTCGGGTTAATTCATCGCAGTGAGGGTGCCTACGATAGGTTGAGTCCCTTTGGAGAGAGGGGTTGACGTGACCACCACGAGCTCGGGCGTCGTGATGGTCATGGCTTGTGCGACACATTGGGTTCGCTCGGACGGGAGGCACCTCCACTCCTGTTAACAGGGCTAGAGCCGCGGGAGGAGGTGGAGGCACACCCTGAGCAATAGGGGATGGTGGAGTAACATGTGTCGGGGTGGACAAGGTGGCGCGCATAACTTCATTGAACTTATCAATGAAGACTCTCATGGCATTTGTGAGACCTTCCAAGAGGGGGTTGTCACCAAGGGGTGCAAGATTCACTCCTTAGGGTTGCTGGGACCTAAGAGGTGCCTGGTGCCTTGGTGGCAGAGTTGGACCTGTTGCGATCAAGGTGCTTGACACGCCTCTTGCTAGTGTACCAGTGTCGCCAAGTAATACATGACTATGGAAGTCCGGATATCCTATCCACAGGAACTAAGATGGGCTACGCAAATATTAATCAGACTCAAAAACGGAAGAATAAAAGAATTTTGAAAGCAGTAAAAAGAGTTGTTTTAAGATTAAGTGCAGTATTTAAATGAAAGAGAAAATGAACTGTACAATTAATCTGGAGAGATAATAGAGGAAAATGCCGATGTGGAACACAGTAATGATAAAATGCAAATTGGTATGTAAAAAGGGTTGATCACACTAGGAAGAGAATCTCTTGCCAAGATGAGATGTATTATACTCATTACTCTAGTCTTCTCATGTACACGGACATCCCTTGTAAGGCTCACCCGAGTCTAAATAGTGAATACGCCATCCTCGGTCTAGCCTAGGCGCAATTTGCCACCCCAATCATACTACTGCAAAGGGGCTACACACACTACAGCTTTGTGATAGGCTTCGTAAAGAGCATAGAGAACCCTCAAACATATTACTGAAGAAGGACCGCCCTACTAAATGATTCAATCCTCACGACCTACCCTATGATCAAGGTGTAGATCGTACTAAGATCGAGTTTTGTGGGAGACTAATCCACGCACAAGCATTAAGCAATTTTGAATTATCATAACAAATAAACTCATAACATCAATGGAAAAATAACCAATTCAAAGCATAAAACACATGCAGTCACATCTGAACATTAAAAGGTAGCTTATGCGAGTTTATACACAAATAAACATAAACTTGAATTTAACATCAAAATAACAAGTCTAAATCATAGCCAAATGTAAATAGAACTGAAATCAAAATGATAAAATCCCAAAGCTAGAGATAAAAATATGAAAAGCAACAAAATGATAGACGAGTGCGTCACCACTCGTCTATCATTTTGTTAGCCAAATGTAAATAGAACTGAAATCAAAATGGTAAAATCCCAAAACTAGAAATAAAAATATGAAAAGCAACAAAATGATAGACGAGTGTGTCACCACTCGGTTCCGGTCATGCGTGGCTAACATGGGTAGGGAGACGACTCCAATGAGACCGTCTCCCCATTATTCCCAATCCAAGCTCCAGCCGCACACCAATAAGCTTTGCTCCTTCTCCCTTGATGAATAAAAATGAAGAATTTGACGCTTATTTATAGAATCCGGAACAATGCCAATATTGTCGCAACATTAGGAGCAATTGTCGCGACATCTGACTCAGCAAAGCGTGTCATGACCGCGCCATAAAAAAGTTAACGTCGCTTCAGAGATTTGGGTAACCCTACCGATCCCGCGACATTTGATGCAAATGTCGCGGCGTTGGTCAAACTTTGACCAGTTAACCAGCGTTGACTTTTGTTGACTTTTGGTTCATTTCGGCCATCCGGTGCGCTCCAAATGACTTGAAAATAAACATAAATTACCGGTGCACGTAAAAGAGGCAAAAATATACAAAATATACATTAAAAACTATCAAAAATAAGCTAAAATCACAAAAAGTAAACACACTTGAATGGGCCACAAAACGAATATTAAGTCCAAATAACCACAATTATGCTCAAACAAAAGATAAAAATGCACAAAATATGCTAGTTTTATCAGTGTTCGCGCAAGTCTAGGAGGTCATTGTTGAGCTTTTCTTGAATTTGCTCTCTAGTCTCCTCCACCTGGCTGGTGCAAGGGTTGATTCGGTCTCCCAGCCTATCCTGGGAAAATAAGGCTAGAGCAGTGACCCTAAGCCTTGAGGTGGCAGGTTCACTGAGGTATGAGGGGCCTCTATGTTGGCACGGTTGGGGCCAGTGCAAGTGGGAGAATTTCTTGGGACTCTTTTTCTCCTAGGAGAAGCCATCAAAGAGTTGTGTTGTCGTGCGGGCGGTTAAGTGGAACATGGCTTCCAAACATTCTCGGAAATGGATCCAAACTGATGTGCTTGTTTTGACCTGAAGGGTCAACGCAAACACAATACGGGTGTGTGATGTTGGTGCAGAGCTTCTTTTCCACAAATGCAAAGGTAACTGGACTAAGAGTTCAAGGGTGTGAAGGTGGACAGATATCGTGGCAACAAAGCTTAATGTCATGATATTCAAGGGTTTAAGAAGATTTGTTCAAACCTTGCAGCACTGTTGGATTCACTTGGACTTAGCCAAGTTATGGCTTCATAGACCCGGGTCGGGTGACCCGGGCAATTCTGACCCACCACTTGTCACTTTGGAGTTGCTCTGAGATTTATGAGTAACATCAGTTGTTTTGGACTATTCCAAGGTTCTAGAGGCTTTTTAGGCTATTATTGGTGGCTTGTGGCCTTCTGGGACCTTGTGGGGCTTATGGAACCTTTGAGAGGACCTTGGTCAATTTTAGGCGTCTGGCTTGTGATGAGGGTCTGGTCCATTTTAGGCACCTGGCCTGTTCAATGAGCTCTTCAAGCCTTTGCATGGGCTAAAACAAGCCTTGGTTGATTTGTTCACACCCTGCAGCCATGGTAGCTTGATTTGGACCCGACCAAGATGTTGGATTCATGGACCCGGGTCGGGTGACCTAGGCAATTTTGATCCGCCACGTGTCGCTTTGTGAGTCTCTCTAAGACTTGTAATTTTTTGGGTAGCATCTTTGAGTATTAGTTTGCTTGTTTTTCAATGAACACACATTCTAACCCATTATTTGTTAGATGTGAGATTGATTATGTTTTATTATAAATTTCATATTAATTGTCTATGATGTTCAATCCTCCGTGTTACGATGGTTCGCCGAGCCCAAGCTTGTGCGTGGAGTAGCTTCCCACAAACTCAATCGCAGTACGAGTCTCGCCTTGACCATAGGGTTGTCCGTATGGATTGAATCGCTGTATAAAGAGGACCCTTTGCAGTCACATGCTCTAGGGCACCCTGTGTCTTATATAGCAACGATCGCATTGTCAACATGTATGTGACCCCTTGTAGTTACATCCATGGGGAGCAAATTGCGCCTAGGAACTATCCGGTGATGGTGTATTATATATTCATGTTGAATCTTGAGTGACACTCACAAGGAAAGCTCAAGTACTTGAGTGGGTGTGGATAACATGTGGGACAAAAACATGTAGACATAATCCGTTATATGTTTTAATTCATCGCTCCAAATCAGTTGCACATTTACCATTATCACCTTGCATTTATTTTACTATCTACTCTTTCTAAATATATTTTTTATGTCAATTTAATTTACTCGTTAGCTTCTATCCTAATTATTATTTTACCGCTTTCTAGATAAATTTGTCTTTTAATCCAATTTAATTATTTATAATTTACCATAATAGTCACGTCAGCAAGAAGCTTCTTTAAGTGTTAGCCACGTCAGCGCGTTTTCCACCTCAGCTGTTGTTAGCACACGTGGCATCACTTAAAGGTTTTGTTGATGGAATCTAACGGTGGGTACAAGATTGGGTGAAATGTAAAAGTGTGGGTACTAACTCTGGTACAATAAAAGTCTGGGTACTAAATTCGGTTTCATGCCAAACATTGGGTACCAAAAAAACATTTATTCTTGTCAAGTATCACGCCACAACAACTTGGGAGACTTAGGAGCTCACTCTTCACATACCAAGGCTAAGACTCCCCATGGAGCACAAGTCTCCAAGCAAGACCTCCAGCACCTCTCCAATAGTGAGAGGAGACGTTTGGCCACTCAAGCCACTCTAGATAGGGCTTTTGCGGGATTTCAAACTTGCCAAGACTTCTCAAGACACTCAAACAACACAACACAACACAACATCAACACTCTCTGACTCCAATGACCATGTCTCATGAGGTAGAGGCTCACACAGGATCAGGCGAGTCACATCACGTTGGTTGTGTATGAGCCACTCAAGCTCTCCGGCACACATACACAACGCGTTCGGAAGAGAAAAGCTCATCAACAAAAGAGCTTAGTGGACTCAATGAGCCAACATTGGCCAAGTGGGCCATTTTGGCTTAGAAAGACAAATGGGCCTTAATGCCCCTTCCACCTTCACCAACCAATCAAATGGCGACAAGTGACACAAGGTGGTAAGGTCTTAAAAATAACCCCCTTTTCAAAGAGAGGAACATCCTAATCTTGAATTCATTCCTCACATTCACTTCTTTCTCTAGAACTTTCTTTCACTAAGAAAAGCTCTCTAAAGCACATTGGTTTCCCTCAAAAGACTTACTCTCACACTGGAGGCGTCATCCCAGAACACCAATCCTGGGTACTTCGTTGCTTGTGTGTGTTTGCCTTCACTCATGACACAGGTGCAAGAGCTTGGAGTTATATTTTCTTGGATTGAAGACCTTGATATTGGAAGCTTGAATTGAGATTTGATTGTACACATAGCACAGCTGGACAATAGAACTTGGACACTAGGTTAATAACCTTTGCTAACATGGATAAGAAGACACTACACCTCACACTCCTAGTGTGCTCACATTTGACCCAGGTAAAAAAGGTACAACAACAACGATTAAACTATCAAGGATAAGCACATACACACATTCAACTCAAAATGACCCTGAAACTATCAAAAATCCATTAAATTGCACACTGAAACTCATGGGATGGGAAAGATTAAAAACCAAGCAAAGATACGCCTTTATACGTGGAAAACACAACGAAAGTAGCTCAAAAGTAACATGATTTAGAGCTAGACAACCCGTGTAAAATACAAGTTGCCACTAGTTATAATTTATCCATGAAATATGTGTCACTCCAGGTTGGAATGTAGGGTTAAGGTGTAAAAGGAGTTTTCATATGAAGCTCATACACCTATAGTGAACTCAATGTTCAACTAAATCACATCATACATCCGATAAAATCACTCCTATCCCTTTATTTGTATACTTTGGGGAATTTAATCTCTCTCTCTCTCTCTCTCTCTCTCTCTCTCTCTCTCTTTTTCTAGACTATGCATCTTTGAATTCTAGTTTCAATGTTAGATTTTTGTCCAAACTTTTTTATATAGAGATCAAATTTTTTCCCAAACTCTTAACATGCAAAGGAGTAGGGAGCCAAAACCATAATTGATTACAATTCCCAAACTCCTACCCAACATTATATCCTAACCCCTCTCATAATTGTATTCACTTTTGGAGGTGAAACACCAAGTTCACTATAGGCACAAGAGATCAAACATATATAAACTTAGAATAAAAGGGAAAATTGGCTTGTAATAAAGAGGGATAATTATATATGACTACTCTCTAACTGACACCTTTCGCAACAGACTACCCTTAATTTTTTCGTAACTTTTGACAACCCTCAACTACCAATCGTTCTTTCCGTCAGTTAACTTTGATAGAAAAACACACTCTTGTCATGTGCACAACAAATGACTTCGAACAAATTTGAAATGACTATGTTACCCTCTTCTTCTTCATTGGTGAAGAACAAGTTCATGAATGTTCGTCGGAAAATTCAAACTTTCGCCAGAAAATTCAAAGTCTCACAAAAAAATTACTTATTTTTTGTTCAACCAACACAAATATAACATAAATCTAACACAAACCAAACACAAAGCCAACACAAACTCAACACAATTCAACAAAAAACCAACACAAACCCAACACAAATCCAACAAACCTAACACAAATCCAACCCAAATCCTAACATTTGACTACAAATCCAACAGAAATCCAACACAAACCCAACAAAAATCCAAAATTTGTTCAACCAATACAAAGCTAAAACAAACTCTAACATTTGGCACGAATTTGAAAGTACAGGGTAGCCAATAGTTAAAATGTACAAAGGTATTTTGGTCATTTTGTAACTTAACTAAAGGAAAATGGACGGAAAGAGAAATTGATAGTTGAGGGTAGTCAAAATTCACGAAAAAATTAAGGGTATAGTTTGTTGCAAAAGGTGTAAATTAGACATAGCCATATGTAATTATCCCTAATAAAGACAATCAACAAAAAAAGGCTTAAGCTCAATGGGGTGAGTACTGATAAACATATAAGGGAATGATAAATTTAGGCTCAAATGTTCCAAAGACGTTCTAAATCATCTCATTAAAGTTAAACTCTCTAGTCATTTCGCCTCAAAGTTCTAGTTATCCAATTCTAGAGTTAACACTATAAAGTTTCCCCTAAAACATGTTGCTACCTTAACAATCTAGAAAGTCTTAAACCCAAGGATTCAAATGTGCAAAACAATCATACCACACATGCTATAATTAAGAAACTCACATCCAAGGATCTTAATTCACATGTTTTAGTTCAATCAAACACAAGAAAATATTCATATCATCAAGAAATAAGTAAGTAATGAACTAAATCAGATGTTGAAGAGCCCAACTTCCAACATGCCTAACTATCTAAACTACCTAAAAAGGAAGAAAACATGTCATGTAAGTGAATGTTTTTGAAAAAGTTGAAAATTTTCAACAAAACATGCAATGCAAATGGAATCTTCACATATCAGGCATGTCAAACTCAAAGGCTTACTGGACAGAAGTGTTTGATGCACCCTATTACTTTCTTAAAGCCCTTGGCCATTGGTTTTACAATTGAGACCATAGTATCAACCAAGTCTTTTTTAGAGTCCTTCAACTCCATGTGCTTATGCTCCAACCTATCCATCATCCAGTCAAGCTCGAGGTTGATGGCCTTCTCTATGAACCCAAGGTGGAAAGTCTCCTCTAAGATCTCGAGGTGGATAATATATGTGGCTCCACAACCCTAATCTCACCTTCTTCAGTTGGCTCTTCTACCTCTCTTCCCGAAATCTCATTTGCTCTTAGGATAATGAGGCTGGAATGGGTGTATCAATATCTCTCAGCTCAACCCCCACTCACGTGCATCACCTAAAGCTCAAAAAGGGAAACTAGTTTTTTTTTTTTTTATGCAACACTTATTAGTTCATGATGGATAATTCCACCAAAATTCTTTCTCTAAACTCTATTATTGACCATGTTGCTTGTGTTGGTGCTGGGAAAGATACACGAGTTTACGAAAAATGTCCATATCTTTTCCTTGAGCTTAAAATGTTTCTTATAAGTTTGCACGTATCCTGACGTGGTCCTATCAACCTCCCTAACATGCTCACAAATGGCTTGGGCCATTTTTCCTGCATCCATTTTTCTCTTTCTTTTGGTGGATAGAGGATTAAAAGGTAAATTATGGTCTACCACAACGGGTAATTCAATCAAGGTTCGGATCGTAGCGAGAATGATGTCAACATCCTTCCCTCGTACCCAAACCTTCATTGGGTACACTTTTATTTGGGTTGCTTTCAATGTTATGCCACATGTTGGTATAGATTTCTTGTAGAATCTACATGGAGCCTTGTGTTGTTAGGTGCAATAAAAGTTTCCCCCAACCTCAGGTCATTATCTAGGCTTCAATAACCATGTTTTCCT
>JAYMTH010003200.1:0-11258 GCA_036897465.1 Pelargonium australe | reverse complement strand
CAACTAATCAGAATCGGAGCAGCCACTAATAAACCGCCACGTGTCATCCTCACCTCCACCCCTTTCCCTCCTCTTCTCTACACTTCACTCATTCACTGTCTCTTCTCTTCCTCTTCTTCGTCTCCTTCTGCTCTCTCTCTGCCATGAAAATTAGGGCTTAGAGCTCTGTGTCAGCGAATTGTTAGGTCGAATCTTCGATTCTCTCCTCCATGGCGTCTACTGTAGCTGTTCCGGACCTCACGGTTCTCGCGCAGCCGGCCGGACTCCAGCTCCGGCTCCGGTCAGTGTATGTTTCAAGGATTCCTCTGTCGAAAGTATCGCTGTCGAGGTCGCGGACTCGCGGCCGAGTCAGAGCCGGGAAGGAAGACGGTGCGGTGGTGGTGGAGGAGAGGGAAGGTCGAGTGGTCAATGGTGCGGTGAAATTGAGCGGCAATGGTGCTGTTAGGAGTAGTAATGGCTATGCGAGTGGTGGTGAGAACGGGAGCTTGGCGAGGTATGTGAACGGGAACGGAGCTGCGGCGGTGAGGGAAGTTGAGGTTCGAGTTGAGAGTAGGGAGTCGGTGGAGGATGGGCGGCAGAGGAGGATTGAGGAGATTGGTAGAGAAGATACTTGGTTTAAGGAGAAGGAGAAGGTTAAGGTCGAGGTATATATAATACTAACTCCTTCCCAAAATGAGTGTATTGAATTTTTTGCCTTAAGTTTTGGTCCAAAATGAATGTCCTATTTCCCTTTTTAGGAGAAAGTTAGCTGTGAATTCTCTGTCCCAAAATGAGTATTGATCATTGTGTTCTTTCATTTTTAGGATGCATGAATTATCTATACTAATTATTCAATCTGTCCCAAAATGAGTGTACAGTTTGTATTGCATTTTTGTCTGTACTATTTACTTTTTGAAGAAAGTTAGTTAGGCATGAATTATCAATAGGATATATGTAGTAAGTAAGTTAGTTAGTATACCTTAAGTTTGTTACAACATATGTATTCGAGTATAGAAGAGGAAATGTACTCTTTACTTTAAGTTACTATACCTTAAGTTTGTACTCTTTACGATTTCTAAGAAAGTTAGTTAGACATGAATTACCAATAGTATACATGTCATAAGTTAGTTGATATACCTGAAGTTTGTTACAACATATGTATATGACGATATAAGAGGAAATGTACTCTTTACTTTAAGTTAGTGTACCTTAGGTTTGTTATAACATATATGTCTGTGAGGGTATAAGAAGAAATGTACACCACTAACTAATTTTTCTCCAAAAGGAAACATTTGGATGGAGGGAGTAGTTAGTATTTAGTAATAATATCACTTGAGTTTGTTACGGACACATGTTCATAAGAATACGGGAGGAAATGTTCGACAACAACTAACTTCTCTTTCATTTTTCTTTAAAATAAAATCAAGACACTCAGTTTTGTGGATTATGAGTGAAAAATATTGCGTATACTTCGTTTAATTTGTATGTTAGTGTGTAAAACTATAATTCGGTTCTGAACTATGAACTTGAATTTTTAGTTTTTTTTAGTCATTTAACATGCTATAACTTACAAGAGCTTGTTAACATAATGGTTAAATGTTCAAAACTTCAAATCCATATGCAAAGCCACAATACGAGGGATGTGTTAATAGTATAAACTTAAGGATTTAGTTGAATAGTTCTATGAATTTCCCAAACGGTTTCATTGGTTTCAACATAAGGCAATCAACAGCTGATTAGGAATTTTAGTTTGAAAATTTCTACTCTATATTTACTTGACTTTTGTTATTTTACCTATTCAATGTATTTTGTTTACCGAATGATGGAGGGAAGTATGCGTTTGGCTAATGTATTGAAGTTATTTTGTTTGTCGAATGATGGAGGAAAGGCTGTATAGACATTTTTGAAGTTACAAGTACGTTCAGCATTCTAGTAGCTCTCTTGTAAGTTATTAAAAATTCCCACTGCTCATTTCTGGTTCAACTCATATGAAGGTGGAAAGATTAGGGTAATGACCCTTAGATGTTATAGAGGATATGAACATGCTGCCTGAGATAAGAACATGTCAGGAAAGTGATTGAGGAATTATTTGTAGAATTTTTGTGTCTAGGTTGGCTGTGTCATTTATCTGCACATGGAATGACCTACTTTTTTAGCATACTTGACAAATTCTCATCACGAGTGTATTTCTTGTTATCACATTTTATTATCAGTGCTATTGTTTAATGGTAATGTATGTATTTGCAGGTTTCTGTTGCACCAGGAGGCCGATGGGGAAGATTTAAAACGTACTCGACTATACAAAGGACCTTGGAAATATGGGGATTTGTTATAACATTTGCCTTTAAGGCTTGGTTGAACAATCAAAAGTTCTCTTACCGAGGTCAGTCACTTCTAATAAACTGAAGTTTATTGACTGAACAGTAATAAACATCCTGATTCGCTTTGGTAATTAGTAATCATATTCTTGATATAAAAAGAAGCTTGTGGAGTATAAGTTACACTTAGTTTGCTTTCTTCTGGAAGGGGAAAAACAACTGAAAAAGAAAGAGTAGCTGCTGTTAGCTTGATTTTATGAATACCTCTATTTTTTCATATCAGAGGTGGCAGGAAAATGTCATCATATCTGTGCTAGTCAAAATGATGAAACCATATATACTTATAAATGTTTGCTGCCAGACATGGAGGAGGGTAAAACATTTCATAACAATAAAAGGGTGGCTCAATGCACAATACTCCCATCATCGTAGGGTTTGGGGAGGGTGACTAATGTATGCAACATTTCCCCCGTTTTTGCAGAGAGATTGTTTCCCTGACTTGAACCCATGGCCTCAATGCAACCACCTTATTGTTGAGGCAAGACTCACCTTTAACACCTTTAAAACAATTAATTATACTGTTAGAACCACCCACGCTTCACACAAAAATAATGGTTTGTTTCTAGGAAAAACAAAAGTTCAGGTTCTTTCATAAACTGGGCAATGTCTAGAAATCTTGATGTAAATGGACACTGCACACTTGATAACCTAAGAGTTAGTCAGAGTTCATGTTGAGAATTGCTATGGGATCAGTTTAGTAGGTACAGTATGTTGTTGAAGACCAACACTACGTATTCTTCGAAATATGTGATGCTTATGATCTAATTTTGTAAGTTGATTGGGCTTTTGAATTATCCATTATATCCCTTTAATCAACTGGAAAATTGTTGTCTTTCCTCACTTTTTGGTTGGTTGTAGTTAATTTGAAGGATATGGATATGCAGGTGGAATGACAGAACAGAAAAAAGTTGTAAAGCGGAAGGCCCTTGCCAAGTGGTTAAAGGAGAGTATATTGAGATTAGGTCCTACATTCATTAAAATCGGTCAGCAATTTTCCACGAGGGTGGACATTCTTGCTCAAGAGTATGTTGATCAGTTGTCAGAACTTCAGGTAAATGTTGCTTATTTGAAATGACATTTACAAATGCTTCATTATAATACATCGATTTCAGAGTAACTGTCCAGTGTCCACAATACATAAAGTGGATGCTCCCCTCTTTCCTTATTTGTTTATCATTTGAAGTTAGTTATTGCAATAAAATCTTTCAAATGATGGCTTGTGTGGCATTGGGTCCAGGGTCCCTAACCAGTGCAATTAGGGAAGAGCACAACACACCTTCAATTAAGCTAGAAAGCTACAGGCTACAACATATGTCTGTCATATATCTCTATATATAATTGAAAGGTTACTTCCTTTTTATGGGCCACAGACAGTTTTATCCTCTAGTATGATTAGGATTACAAATGTTGTAATTATTATTAACTTTAATCCAAAGCTAATTAGAAACTACTTTCTATTACAGCCCGTGGCATCAGATTATGAAATTGCATTGTTTGGGAAGTGGTCTTTGATGTTGTTATTTAAATAGTTGTTCATATTCTTTCTTTTGATTCATAATTATCTTGTCTATATAGCATTGCTTTTCTGTTTTTGAAAGTTAATTGTTCTTATAATCTTATATCAAAGGACAACTCTTGTAGCTACTGTGGTTATCATTTCTATTTTGATGGTGGATTAGGGAATAATGACATTGCTATTAACTGTTCAATTCAGGATCAAGTTCCCCCTTTCCCATCAGAGACTGCAATAGCTATAGTTGAGGAAGAGCTTGGAGTTCCTGTAGATGATGTTTTTGATCGATTTGACTTTGAACCAATAGCTGCTGCTAGTCTTGGTACCTTGATCTCTTTATGAACCCTTAATTGGAAATTTTGAGCAGTTTGTTCATAGTGGCAAGATAGAATACTGCACACCAGGATGGTACTGATTATTTATATGTAATGTATACTTTTTTTAATACAGGTCAGGTTCATCGTGCAAGATTGAAGGGGAAGGAAGTTGTTGTTAAAGTGCAGAGGCCTGGTCTGAAGGATCTTTTTGATATCGATCTTAAGAACTTGAGGGTTAGTTTTCATGTTTGCATTATATTCCAAGTGTTGTATGAAGTAACCATAAATTTGTTCATCAACTTTACATCCTTTTATCCTCCATATTATTGTGCTTATTGTGGTCTATGTTAGTATTCTTTCACTGCCCTGGAAATTATGAAAGTTTTGAAGACCTTTACTTGCCCAGTTTGTTGGGTGTATGCAAATAGATTTTTAAACTTTTGGGAAGGGGAGGAGATAGAAATATTTAAAGTGCTTATCATTCTCTTACTTATGATGTCCACTAATTCTTGTTACCTTAAACTTATTTCCAGGTAATTGCAGAGTATCTTCAAAAGATTGACCCAAAGTCAGATGGTGCTAAGAGGGATTGGGTTGCTATTTATGATGAGTGTGCGAGTGTGTTATATGAGGTATTGATCACTCCTTGCCTCTTTCTTTTGACATGAAAATAGTCCAAGAAATGTCTTGGACCAAGAAGGCTGCTAATTCAGGAGAAGGTTTATATCAAATCTTGAGCTGTGAATTAGAATTTTCAATTTACATAACTCTGCCTATAATCATTTATGATAATTTCTAAGATTGTATCCTTTTCATGCAGTTATCTGCTAAAAGTTACCTAATAATATTTGCATAATTTCTCAGGAGATCGACTATACAAAAGAAGCTGCTAATTCAGAGCGATTTGCAAATAACTTCAAAGACATGGATTATGTTAAAGTCCCGACAATAATTTGGGAATACACCACACCGCAGGTTCAATCTTTCATTATCATTATATTTAGTCACGATAAGTTTTCTATATATTTAAGTCTGTATATCTATGCTCAATTCTAAAATTGTTTGGGAAATAGTTGTATATATCTATGCTTTATTTCTTATTTATTTATTCTTTATCCATGCAGATTCTGACTATGGAATATGTTCCTGGGATTAAAATAAACAAGATACAGGCTCTAGATCAGCTGGGTGTTGATCGTCAAAGGTTAGTACTAATTTATTGTGTTATGTTTTGTTGAAATCTTTCTAAATGTAAAATATGATGTTTCTGCATCTCAATTTGAGATAAATGATTATTTCATTATTACAAACAAATTTAATGGTATAGTTGTATTCTACAGGTTGGGTCGATATGCTGTTGAATCTTACTTGGAACAAATTCTATCTCATGGGTTTTTCCACGCTGATCCCGTGAGTTATTGTTATTATCAAAATTTAAGATATAAAATTCCTTATCTCCGGGCTTGTATTAGAAAAGGCTGAAGAAAAACCTGTTGCCTGTCAGCTGTAATGCAGTCTGCATGCAGAAGATTTTAAAAGCTTTTATCTTGGTGGAAGAACTTGTAGGTGTAGTGTTCCTTGCGCAAGAAATAAATTGGGAAATGATTTATAGACAAGAATAGAAGCTTGAGAAGTAAAGCCAGGATAAATAATATTTCATCTCCTCTTTTTCTTTTCTATTTTCCTCTCCATAGTCAGCTGAGCACCAAACCTGAGTTTTTTTTAGTGGGACTTCAGACTCAGCTGAGCACAAGAATCTCACTCTCCCTTACAACATCCAAGAGAAATGATATTTTGTGTCAGGCTTGTGAATCAAGAAATGATGATCTTCAAATGTTTTTTTATGAATTCCATCCATTACAGTATCACACTGTTTATCTGCCTTTTTTTTTTGTTAGATTTACCAAGGGAATCACAGAAACGCTCAATGAACTCTAATTTTTGGCCAAATTGATTCAGAATCATTGTTTTGGATTGGTGGCCTTTGAAAGTTTATTTTGCATTTTTATGTGGCTGTATCAGTAAGTGAACTGTGTATGAAACAAGTAGAGATGTGTGGATGTGTGACCCTAGAATTATATGAACGAAAAGCAGAATCTCTAAGTAATTTGGCTTAGATGTATAGCGGTATCATATAAATGAATTCCTTCCACTACCCTCATCTAATGTCGAATAGAAAATAACTGACATCCTTTTCATCTTTTTTGCAGCATCCTGGAAA
This sequence comes from Pelargonium australe, assembly GCA_036897465.1. Lineage (NCBI taxonomy): Eukaryota > Viridiplantae > Streptophyta > Magnoliopsida > Geraniales > Geraniaceae > Pelargonium > Pelargonium australe. The sequence continues at coordinate 4,850 of JAYMTH010003200.1, read as the reverse complement.
TATTGCCGTTGATGATGTCAATGGTGGAAGGTTGATCTTTTATGATTTTGGAATGATGGGAAGGTATCTTCTAGACTCTATGCTGGCTATGTGAAGCATGTATCTACCAAGTTCTGTGTAGTGATTGTTCTTTTCTATGGATACTATGTTTCTGTACATTGCAGCATTAGTCAAAACATTAGAGAAGGCCTGCTGGAAGCATTTTATGGAGTTTATGAGAAGGATCCAGATAAGGTCCTTGATGCAATGGTTCAAATGGGAGTTCTTGTGCCTACTGGAGATTTAACAGCTGTCAGGCGGACAGCACAATTCTTCCTTAACAGGTATTTCTAACAAAGAACGAAGAAAACTTTACCGCAAACTTTCCTTCTTCTTCTGAAATCAATCTAGAAATTATATCAAGATACAAAACTGTTAGTGTTAGTTTGATTGGAATTCTGCACTCAAGTTGGTGAGCTGGCAAAGTTTTAGTAATCACAAGTCATGAAGTATGTTCTTCATTAATAAACTATATTTTAGACTAAGCCACTAAGGTACTGTTTGCATTGGCTTTAGTATGTATGCATGAGATCCCGTCATTTATTTCTCTTTGTATGATGATGGTTTAAGTATTTTACCTATTTGCAGTTGTAATTTTTTATTTCATACCAGCAAAGAAAGACAATAAGTTGATTGTAGATATTTCAGAAATGTCTTTCTAATATTGAAATTTCATTATATTCGCAGTTTCGAAGAGCGCCTTGCTGCTCAAAGAAAAGAAAGAGAATTGGCGACACAAGAGCTTGGATTTAAAAAACCATTGAGCAAAGAGGAAAAGATAGAGAAAAAGAAACAACGGTTGGCAGCCATAGGTAATTTTCGTAGTGTAATTTCTTTGTTAAGGTTAGTTGATGAATGATTATCTTCACAAACTCACTGTATATTAGAATCAGATCTTTTCCACATTTGACCATCCTACTAGGAGATAATTAAATACGTAAATTACTAGCATCACGTAATCTGTAGGTTTTGTTCTTGTTCCTCATAGCGGTGGCATTTTCTTAACAGGGGAAGATTTATTAGCCATTGCAGCAGATCAACCCTTCCGATTCCCTGCTACTTTCACATTTGTTGTTAGAGCATTTTCAGGTAATGTTACACATATCTGGTGGCATTCCTTCTATGATCAACAAATAAAATTAATCTCAGGGTACTATGTTTTGATCTTGCAGTATTGGATGGCATTGGGAAGGGCCTCGATCCTCGATTTGATATTACTGAGATTGCCAAACCGTGAGTGTAATTTTAAATGTTAGAATTTCTACAGAATTGCTTAATGTTGTGTATCTAATATATCTTCACGCCTTACCATGCAGGTACGCACTCGAATTGCTAAAGTTCCGTGAAGCTGGTGTTGAAGTGATCATAAAGGCAAACTTTAATATCTTGGCTCTACCATAGTGTCATGCTTTGTTTTAATTTCATTCCCATCTTCACGCTCTACTTATAAATGTTTCAGGACTTCAGAAATAGATGGGATAGGCAATCCCGTGCATTTTACAACTTATTTAGACAAGCTGATAGAGTTGAAAAGCTTGCGGAAACCATCCAACGATTGGTAGTGTTGACAGTTCCTCCTCAACGAATATGATTTTTAATCCCTGTGTTTGTTGATATTTGGGATTCTAAGTTGATGTCCTTAATTACCTTAAATTTAATGTTACAGGAGCAAGGTGATCTAAAGCTTCGAGTTCGAGCTTTGGAATCTGAGAGGGCATTTCAACGTGTTGCAGTGGTTCAGAAAACAATAGGAAGTGTGAGTGTTACTGGTTTGAATCTGTGCAACGTATTACTAGTTCAACTAATTACAATTATGGTCTGTTTGGATTATTGTATTTGAGCAAAGTCCAACGTGTGGGTGCACAAAAAATATGGATTTGGATTTGGCTCAAATCCTATAGAATTCAAAACTTGTCTGCAACATGGGATTTCAAATGAAAACTCTCGCCTTGTCATTTGAAATTCTTTGTTCTCCAAACATTATATTTGTATTTGAAATACAAATTTTCAAATTAAATCCATGAATCCGAACACAACCTAAAAAAAATCCGTGCAATATAATCTCTCAAAACAGCAAAATTATAATCTCTCTCTCTCTCTCTCTCTCTCGTTGCATTATGAAGTGCTTTATGATATAATTTAAGCGAAGTATTCACTATTGATTGCTTCTCTCTTTGACTAAAATCAACAGACAGTAGCTGCTGGAAGTCTGATTAACCTTGCGACAATTTTGTCTCTCAATTCCATTCGAGTAAGCTACTCAATCTTTTGTGTTTCTTGATACATATTTTAATCCCTTTGGTCCTCTATTATTGTATAGTTCCTCACTCAAATGATTATCTTTTTTTAGGTCCCTGCCATTGCAGCATATACATTCTGTGCATTCTTTGGCTTTCAAGTTCTCATCGGACTTATAAAGATCAAGAAGTTTGATGAACGGGAGAGACTGATTACAGGGACTGCTTGAACAATTGGTGAGTAGATATATTTATATATTTTTTCTTATGAATCTCTTTATGTTGACCTTCATTTTCACTTGTAGATAAGTGTAGGTATAATGCACTAGGAATAATTGTCAGAAGTTTCTTGTATTCGAGGGTCATGTCCTCGTTGTGTTGAAAGTTTAATATTTTGTTTAATGAGTCAACCTAAACACGACCCAGTCATTAAACGGGTTGAGTTACACAATAAGAACACGACCCATTTATAGCCTGGTTGACAGTTGACACAGCCCACTCAAATCTGTCAAAATATTTTGGGTTACAAATGACACAACCCATTAACCCAACATTTAAAATAAATGGGTTTGAATTGAGTCAAAACGACCCGATTTCTTTGACCCATTTAATTTGTGTAATTTTTTACACGATATGTGTAAGAATTACTATTTTATCCTTAAATGGGTGGATTTTTAAATGAGTTACACGATATATTAAATTAAACGAGTTTGACACGAGCCACGCGATAAACTAAATAGGTTGAGTTAGTTGGCACGAACACAATTAAGCTAAACCCGTACCCACTTAAATTCATGTCGAGTCACGGGGCATGACCCAAATGGTCAGCCCTAGCTCCTACCAAGCAATCAGTCTCTCTATTCTGTCATCTGTCAAATTGTATTTAAGGCGGCCCAATTCGCGGGGATCTCACCAAGCAATCAGTCTCTTATTTCTGCTATCTGTTGCTTTGGAATTGATTTTATGTGTCGGGTTTCTTCTGCTAAGTACGGGTATGAAACTATATTCTAGATGTATAATAGATTGCTTGGGCCTTAAAATCCTTCCGAGCACTAGATAGTCACTCAGTGAAAATATAGGGTCCCTTGCTTCGGTATGTCTCTTATTTTCCTCCTCTAAACTTCAAATGTACTAGAGCTTGTCTGGTTCTGGAACCTTATCTCTATGTCTTGTCAATCCCATTTATTATTGGCCCGCAAGCACAGTGTGGCACTGTGTAGTCTGCATGCATGTGAGGTACAGCGTTGAAATCTGAAGTGTTCAAGTAGAGTCTGAGGTACCGTTTGGATTGAATTTTTTGTTCGGGAATAGGAAACAATAATGATTACGGGAATGAAATTTTCACTGTTCAGATTTGGATTAAGATAGTTTGGTCATGAAAATGCTGTTCTCACTCCCAGTCCATTTTTTTTTTTATATTCAAAGGCTACCTAAATACCTCGAAAATGCTGGCCTCGTGAGTCTCTTACGATCATGGAGGAGGGGTAGGATCAATTTGTCTGCGTCCTTAACCCTGCTTTTCAAAGATACTGTTTCCGTTATTTGAACTCATGATCTCAAACTTAATACCTTAAATACTATCTAATTCGATGCATCGGTAATTAGCATGCACGACAATTACTTTTATGATATGCTGAGGGAATGCATAAATGAACCTAGAGCTGGCCATTTAGATTTCGGGTCAATTCCACAGGAAATGTGGGTTTGTACGACGTGATCTTTCATGACAAACCTGACTCAAATATTAATAGGGTCCATTTCATGTGACCTGAACCTGCACAAATGTGGTTCGAGTTTCGGATTCCCCGCGTTTGGGTCAAAATTGTCAACTCTATGGGAATCTTGTTCACATAGCGGCTGTTTATACAACTTATGCATGTACCCGGATATGTTTATTATCAGTTCTAGTTATGATGCACGGACACTTTCGTTTTCTCAACGTATCCATGTCTGAGACACTCTGACACTCTTCGTATACGAGTTGGAAACTTGATTTATCGTCTCCCCCAGTGGACATGTGTCTGACACCTCACATACCCCCATTTTTTCCTTAAAAAATGAATTAATTGAACGTGTTCGACACTCTAAAACACACTAGCGAGCATGACCTTATGCAACTTATATGCATTAATATAGTAAATACAAATTATCATATATTATTATTGAACATATTCTCAGCGTACTGTGTCTATAATTTTATAAAATTTGTGAGTCCTGTATCTGATACCTGTAGGTTTTAAGTTTATGCTTCTTGTTACTAAACTTGTCGAGGAGCCGAAACATAACCAAGGTGTTTCTTTTTTTTATCAGAGGTTGAATCAGGCAAAATCTTAGGCTCATGTGAAGCTGGTATTAAGAGACTTCAAGTTCCACGGATATAAAAGCGAGACCTCAAACGAAACATCATTCGTAAGATTCTTCTGTCATTGTCACTTTCCAATTTTTATGAATACAAATAGGATTAACACTCACGTCCATCTTGCTCTTCTTCTTCCACAGTTCGCTCCACGAATGTTCCCAAAATCCCGGGTTCTTCGAGTTGATATATGTTTTGGCAAGCTGACAATATATATA